>OZ024910.1:44211513-44255600 GCA_964017125.1 Flabesymbios commensalis | reverse complement strand
CTGCTCTGGCATTCAAGTTTCCAAGAAACAAAATGTTTCCTCCCTGTTTAATCGTAAATATTGAATATTGTGGGCAGCCTCCGTGACCGAGAGTTAGTGTGCTCGGCCGTAGACCAACAGGGCTCAATTTCGAATCCTGTGTCTGGAGGGCAGTGACACCTCATTCATCTCACCATCCTCAGGAGGTTCTCCGTAGACCAACAGAGCTCAATTTCGAATACTGTGTCTGGAGGGCAGTGACACCTCATTCATCTCACCATCCTCAGGAGGTTCTCCTTACCTAGTTTAGCCTATATGTGTACATATGTGGTGTAGAACCCCATTTATTTCATTTTATTGCATTTGAGCCAACTAACACCTGACTCAACGTTGGCCTGACAACATTACAGCAACATTTCAGCAAAGATCTTGTGAGTTGAGAAAGCGTTCATGGGTCTTTATCCTTAGGTCTACTGTGTGTATTGTGATTTCCATAATTGGCATTACGTAAGAGGGTGCAGTGAAAGTTCATTACGTCTACATGTGATAATGATGGATTAGGGCTACTGTATATTTCACGGCTGAGTAAGAAACATTGAAAGCTGATATTTTACAATTTTGTTAGGCATATTTTAGGCGGAAGAATTAAAATTGAAAATTAAAGATTTCGTGAAAATTCCTGGCTAACTGGGGCATAATAAAAGTCCCAGAAGAAGTAATAATTGCACTTTTTGTAATATTAAAGGGACTGGCCCAGGCGAAAATCATAAAAAATCAGTGATTTCATTTTGGCTTCTTAGTATGACCATATCATGTAAACATAGTCCATAGACTAGCACTGCAAAAAAAATTCTGCTGCGTATTCACCAGTTAGGTTAGATATAGAGACGAAATTCCCGTATTTCTTATTTTTGGCATGGTTGTCCCCAATTAGAAATCAGGAATTTCGTCTCTATATCTAGCCTAACTGGTGAATGCGCAGCAGAAAAATAAAAAAACTTTTGCAGTTCTAGTCTATGGACATGTTTACATCATATGGTCATATTAAGAAGCCAAAATAAAACCACCGATTTTTTAAGGATTTTAGCCTGGGCCGGTCCCTTTAACATTGTAGTCCTGTGAAATGATTCTTTGGCAAGCATATGTCACTAGGTGCAGTGCTTCAGAACGTGTGTAAAATCAGCAAAATGTATCATGGGAACCGAACATAATAATATAAATACCAATGATCAATATAAAGGATATACATTTTTTCATGATAATGCATCTTAGAGTATAGATATACGTTCTCTGACACATTTATAGCTGATTTTTTGCAATGCTGTTGACAAACGTCAAGGCCCCCGGGCCTCTTGTTTGTGTATATCATTATATTCAAAGCTTCATCTTTACTTAGCCCGCCAATGACATAATACATAGTGCAACACATGTATATTACTTTAGATAAAATATAATATTACGTTGATGCTTATGTCTTTAAGCTGAATTTTGTCGTACCACGTGCAAATTAAATACCCCAAATAATTATACATTCAATAATTGGGTATACACAGAAGCATCGGTATCTGGTAGGTGTGACAGCAGGATAAATTAAGAGACAATGTGTATAAAGGACAAAAATCAACATGGTAGATGTCACATGATTGTATTTCTAGCTTTGTGATGGCTCTCACAATACATCTATAGTACAACTATGCTGAAGTAAGATATCCAGAAGGACAACAGTATTTAAAATACTCTTATAATATTATAGTCAGCCAGCCAAGGGCTGCTAAAGTGATGAAAAAATGACTAGATGGCGTTTCTTTGTACAAGCAATCTGACACATCAGGCATGTCCAGTAGTGTCCTGGGAACCCCGCCTGGGCGGGTAACAAACTGTCACTGCGCTTAAAATCATATTATGACGTCATACAAAATGGCCGCCAAAGAAACAATAGGAAAATCTAAATTGTGTATAGTTTGGGCAATACTTGTCCGAATTTAACGATCTTTTTTTTATTTTATACATTTTAGAGGTCACTGATTCCGAATTTGCAAAGTAAAGTACCAAAAAGCCATTGTGATTTTGTCAAAATACCATAATATATTTTTTTGTCATAGATGTTATAATGCATCGAGCTATTAAACGAGAAGATCTGTACATCGAACAGTGTAGCTAAAGATTTATCTACAGTGGATGGCAATGAAGTATCAGGTTAAGATGGTCTATGTATATGAATATGAGCACACAAAGTCTTATTATGTTGGTAGACTGATTCATTAGATCACTCACTGATTCAACAGTGCGGATGCAGACGGTCATGTAGACCACACACTGATATGTGAAGGAGCACACAGCGCGTGGCCTTGCACGAAATCAACGTGGATAAACCAGCTGGTCTCAACCAGTGTGATCTTCTAGCGACGTAAAGCAATATTCATATAATATGCCACCATGATTGCAAAGTTTGTTTAGTATAGATGGCTCTGTTTAAAGATAGTTCAGGCTGATTGCTCCCCAAATCTTTTGGAAGATGTGCCGTCAAAATCTGCCCGTACATAGTGTAGGCCTATTTATCTTACCTTGCACTAGTCTGTCTGTAATATCCTGAAACCTAATATCACGACTGTATCCACATTCAGGAAATATTTCCCTAAATGAGAAGTAATATAACATCATTCTGTACAAGACAATTGGTGACTCAACTAGTCTGGCTGAAGTTTCGCATAAGCCTATCTCAATGCATTAGCTCTATGCCTCCATATTATCTCCTGTCGCATTGGATGTACTCTTGTGGATCTTTCATAAACAACAAGGTGGTTCATCCATACTCCGTACCAGTGCATGTTCATTGATCAAGATACAGACACTAACACAGGGTCGGGAACATTTTGGACGTGGTCAATATCTTCCATGACAGTCACAATCATGGACGTTGCTTTGGATGGTTCATGATTGCCTCACTTTTAGCTAATGTCAAAGACACACACACAAGTTCATGTGTAAGTATCGCTGATATATATCATACAGCTTTGAGATAGATGTTCCCCCAGAATATGCTATACTAATGAGACATGACAGCTTTCACATTCTTGTCTTTATATATCATTGAATCATTGAGATATTTGATACTCTCTTTTTTTGGCTTAAACAAACACTTTGTGAGCACTAAATTTATATTAATACGTGTATTAAGGCTACAGTGCATCTACACTACTAGATTTTGGGTACTCATCACGTCTTTTATTGCATGGCCTATAATCACAAGTTGATCAGTGAAGTACACATTTCGCGTGTTTTTAAGGAAGCCAATCATACCATACCACTACAAGGGTAGTGTTTTGAAAATGCGCACATTTATAAACATGTAGATACTGACTAGGATGAAGTTTATATGGTCTGTATGTACGTAGAGCCATGCCAGTATCTTTCATCAAAGATTAGTTTATTTTGACCAAGCAGTTCATTATTGCTGTGATCTAATACATCTCACCATGTTCAGAAAGTTATCCCCCCTATAGGGGGTGGGGCAGTCCGTGAAAATTCGGGTGCGGTGTACAGACAGGATAGTCGAACCCTTAGTCTTGAATGTACATTTGTGGCCAAAAATATACCTTTGAATATACAAATTTTGCCGACAATAACTTAACCCTGTACAGTTTCGGGCGAAAACATACAATTTAATAGGCCTGTACAGAATTTGAACAATAGCACATCCTTTCTGAATAGACACAATGCTCGGGATGGTCGAACATTTTTAACAAACTATCTGTCAATGTCTAAAAGCATTAAAACCTTGCTTTTTCACAACACACTCATCTAGGCATAATGTTCAAGACACAGAGCAGCCTTTGAATAAACACATGATACAGCTGGGTTATGTTATTGACCCTTGAATATACAGTACATGTGTTTTTCATACGGTAGTGATGATACCCTTAGATATACCAAAATTGTCACCTCTTGAAAATACAGAAATCGGTGCGGTTCTAATACATCCAGCCTCCTTCTCAGGGCCAGACTAGCACAGCTAGCTGGCGCTGCTACAGAGCTTTGAGAATATTTTCTCGTGCAGCAATAGTTTGACAGCCGTGTGGCCGATCAGTTTATTGTTTAAATCATGTTTACAAAGTCAAGGACATACTTTTTAAATATGTGGTGATTGGGCAGCCAAAAAAATGGGTCAAGCTCATGAATATATCAAACAGAACACATTTTACAGTGTAATCAATCAGAGCCACTAGAGAACGCTAGTGGAAGGATAGTGGATCTGATGAATGAGAATGTAATACAACATGTACACGGGAAGTTATCCTGGTCCAGTTTAGTCATAATTTATAATATGTGCACAGAAGTGTCCCAATACCACAGTCATTCGTTCACTTATTCATGTTATTCACCCATTTATCCCCCCCCCCCATGATATATATTATCGACAAATTTATGAAATATTATTCAATAAATTACCATTTTTTTTAATATTACATAAAGATTATCTTCAATGCAAGGAAATACCTAAGGCAGTTACTAAAATTACATTCTGGCACAAAGAGTGTAAAAATTTAAACAATCTGTGAATCATACGTCAATATCACATTTTTGAACCTCCACTCGAGTCGTGACCTCAAACATGTCGAACATGAAGTTATATAACTATATTATTAAGAAGTTGCCACCAAAAAAGACGGAACTTTAGGTCACAATTTTTTTTAATTTTAGCAGTCAAAAAATGTAATATATGACTAAAATTTATTAAATTGTTATGCTCACCACTCCGAAAACATTAACTTGATTTATATAATTATAATACCATCTGCCTGATTCACCTACTTCATTTATCTGATATAACAATATATTATCGGAATTATCCTTTCTCTAAATATGTATCGAAAAAGAATATAATTAAAAACAAAGTATGTTTAGAGTGTTTCTGAAAGTCGTTCTCCGGCACAACTCTTAAAAAAGGCTTCGATTCTGTACGTACTATGAATTCACGTTTCACACATGTGTTGCCATTACATATTATAATCACATCTTTATATCTATCTTGTATTATTTGCTAGTGTAATATTGAGGTATCATTGAATTAAATGTACCGATAACAGTTGCCATAAGGTTATTGACATAACATATATCACATAACTGATCATATCATAGCTATAACATAGCTATGAGATGTCATGATCATAGCTATAACAGCTCTTTAAAACCTAACGATTAGATAATAATTTTCTTTCATTTCAGATTATTTGTCTTTTATTTCAGGTTAACTCATTTAATTCTCATTCAAATTGTATAATGTACCGTACATTTATTTAGTATAAATAATATTCTGCAATAAATTAATATAATTTATTGTAGTAGGGCAATAACTCTAACGCTAAGTAACTCAAGGCCAGACCCATACACGGTTAAGGTCATCTTAACTTCAAACACACTAAAATGTTGACTAAATTTGTCAGACATACATGCCACAAGGATGCATTAGGTCTGCTCCTAGCTTACATTCCAGGAATTTCACAAGCAAGATCCAGATGGTACTGCCACCTTTTGCCATAACCATATGACCAATGCTAGTTTCAACTCTACCAAATTGGAAGCGAAATATAGGCATAGCCACAACAAGGATTTGAATGCTACAAATGAACAAATTATCTTTTGCGGAGGATAATTTACACTTGTATGACAATTATAGGCTTGATTTGCTTGATAATTGTTTGATGTAGACCTACGATGAGCTATTATTGGACTTTGTAATGACCTTAGGTTGTCTTTGGTATGATATTTGTTTGTTAGTGTAAAGGCCAACCCTGCAACCCGAACTGATATAAATCTTTATTTTCTTTAGCATACCCCTCTCCATTAATGTGTAAAACATTACTTTTTTGCGTCAAATTTTGCAAGTGCTTGAGGACGGGTGTGAAAAAAAAGAAAAACAGTATGGTATGCCCTTGTTCTTGACCTTTTGCAATTAACCTATATATAGCACCGACTTATTAATACCTATAAGCATCTGTTGACCTGTGTAAATATCCAGATATGAAAATAGTTCAGTTGTTCCTCTACTCTTCTAATTGAGTATGTAACATGACATCATTCAGCATTTTTGGCCTCCACAAGTGTTAGTTGCGCAGTTGACCTCTTGCAATTTAGAATTATAATATACATAATACACATAATATACCAGATTGGAATTAATTTATTAAGATTTTCTTTTATTTGACATTGAAATGACATTATAAAGCCCCCATCGGGAAGGGGACCCTAAGTGGATCTGAACAATTACACCTTCTTGATCGATTCATTGGTTCATATTCTAACCTATCATGCAGTTGGTTATGTTTATGGGTGATGTGTAGGCTTACTACACACGTATAATGAATAGAAATGCCGGTATGTAATTTAGTTGGGAATCTATTCAATAAAGCTTGTCGTAGCATTTTAGGCATTTTAATGATGTCGAATGATGGTAGAATCTGTTTTATTGTAGTTCCTGATAAAAATATTATGGTTTGTTGCTCAAAATATAACTTCGGTGATTTCATGGCAGCCATTTTGAATTTCATGTTTTACAAAAAATCCACAAGGATGAGAACTCCAAATCCGTTCAGATATCACCATAGGGGAGCCAGCCAAGCATAATCAAAACAGAAAAAAAAACTATCAGCCAAAACAATGTTGACCGCAGTTTCACTGCGATATCCGGTCGTTTTTGCTTATATTTGCATAAATATAGACTTTACAATATTTTTTTCTAAAAACAAATAAAATAATTGGCTTTCTCATACCTAGAAACAAAAGAATAGACATATTATTTATGTCTCCAGCGTATGTAGGGGCAAAATTTTTTTTTTTTTTTTTTTTTTTTTTTTTTTTTTTTTTTTTTTTTATATACGTTGGCGGCCATCTTGGATTTCGCCATTTTTGACATTTTCTCGACTAATAAAAAAATGCAATCCCTTTTTTCTTGATCTTCATGATATTTTGAGTCCGAATCAGGTGAAAAATCAATTTTACCAGACAAAATGCACGGAAGTGTTATATGTGACATATGAGCCTACACTATATCGACTGAAGAAAGCGACGCAAAGCCATTCATTCACTCGCTCACAGTTTCATTGAAGCAAAACTTATTACTCATCACATATGTTTCTCAGGAATATGTCTTTATTAAGTATGTATGTAAACTGCATATGTGTTACAACTTCAACGAAATATCAAGCTCGCGCAGAATATTGGCCCAGTTATGTTAGTTAGCCCTTTAGCCACCGGGCCCGATTATATATATTTTTTTGTCATTTTTTTAGCACATTAACTACCAGCTTTTGATTATATTATGAAGATAAAACGTGACATCGATCAGCAAGATTCCAAATGCGTTGACCTCCATCTCGTCAAATCTGAATAATTTTCACTCTTTTTATGTTCTGGATCGCGTCAGCGAGACACAGCTGCAAGTGAGTGAAAATTACAATTAAATAACTTGGCGGGTAAAGGGTTTACTTTAAGTTACGTTAGTTAAAGGTTTAAGAGTTTTTATGGAGATGTGATTAGACGACGAAATCGATTGTGCAGAAATGTATTTTAATTTGACTATTTTTAGCTAGGCATATTTTTTTCAAAAAATTTGACAATTATTTACCATTTTGTAGTTCGGGACACATATGTACCCAGAAAGCACCACGCTGATTACAAAGATAGGGCAACTGGAGTACAACTAAAAAACACTGCAAAATCAGAACATACATAGAATGGTCTATAGCTTTAGGCCACTATGTTTTTTTTCTCTGTTTTAGATGAGCGCGCGCATTAGATTTAGGCCGCGCATTACCAAAAAAAAAAAACTTGTGTTTTTTTTCTGCCCAGTGCGCGCATTACAATGTTGCCGATTTCCGAAAAAACAGTCAATTTCGGGGGATAAAAAAAACATTCCGAAAAAAACAAGTTAATTTCGAAAAAAAAAAAAATCCAGCTATGTTTTTTTGCTTGTTTTTTGTCGTCGCCCTCATTAACTTTTTTTTAAATAGGTCAAAAGTTTTTTTTATTTCGTCGTCCTCATTAACTTTTCCAGAAATATGTCCAATGTTTTTTTTTATTTCGTCGCCCTCATTAACTTTTCCAAAAATAGGTTAAATGTTTTTTTTTTAATGTTTTTTTTTCGCCCTCTCTCATTAGATTTTGGATTTTTTCTGATCTAAAACAGAGAAATAAAAACAAGTGGCCTTAATATATCTCCATGTCTATAGTGTTACACGAGGCACACTATGGTTGTGTTTAAATTCCATATTTCATCCAATATCCCTTTTTCCATTGTTCCTTTCATGCTCGCTAAAGTCACGCTATCAATCAATCGTTCAGGAAATGCAATTCTGTCAATAGATCAACTTGGCTGACAATATTAATAAAACCTGACAGGACAAATTATGTTATTTTTTTGTCTACACGCGTGTGAAATAAGTAGTATTGCGTGTTGTATGAAGAAAACTAGTGCTGATCGGTACGTGGAGCGATTCACCGGGTCCACAGAAAACGAGACTTTGTTTTATTCCATCCAATGTGCATTTAAATTATAATAAATGACGAAGTTTGGCATGACAAATATCAATTTGAAAAATTGGCTTTTGTAAGTGTACTTTCATATAGTGCTTAGCTGACATGCTAGGTCATATGCTCATTAATATTGCATTTATTTGAAACAATGATAGCTGACGTGGTAGTTTTCAGATATAACATTTGATGAATGTGCTCCGTCTAACCAAAGCGAAAATAACCAGCTAATAATGATGAGTCATTGCCCTGTCTTCAGTTTTATCTATGACCTTTTCTGTGGGCTAAAATATAGGTAATATAGCTTAACATCTACAATGCATTTGTGCGAACGGACATAGATCATAATCTTTTTGCTAGAGTTACATCTAACACTACTAAATAAAAAATATAGTGTTTATCGTGCTTATGCTATAGGACAAAATTAATAGTAGCATATAATTCAATCCTAACAATTACCATGTTTCGAGAAGATTAAATAGCAACAAATTACACATTTATAACAGCGTACGGATATTGAATAGAAACATCCCCAATAAAATATCCGTTGACATCCAGCTCAATAAATCACACGGGAAATGACTTAACATGAAAAAGCAAGGGGGCCAACCGGTTAATCACGGTTTTCCCTCGGCAATATTTTTTACACAACGCTTTGACAAACGGCCGTACTGCAAAGATTCAGAAAAACGGTTTTGCCGTGCAACGCTTAATAGTAAGTGCTTACTTGGAACCAAGCCGTCACTGCCTTTTGACTTCACACGGCAGATTAGTTGGACATGTAAAATGTGTGCCATTTGTGCGCCAGTACAGCTCCGCAAAGCCAAAAGGCAGCTCAGATGCTGCCTTTTGGCTTTGCACGACAGAAAAGCTTCTTAAAGGGACTGGCCCAGGCTAAAATCATCAAAAAATCGGTGATTTTATTTTGGCTTCTTAATATATGTGAAAAACGTTAGTCACACGCCGTGTGAAATGGAACAGACAAGAGGCAAATAGAAGACATATTATTTGGCTACGATGTTAAAAGATGACCAATAATGTACAACAATACGATGATTGATTTCTCAGTTTTACCTAATTGAATGCATGATAATCACAAATAAAAAGCAGGTACAGGTAAAAAATAAGCCTTCATAGGTTCATAAATCGCAAAAGCCGAATGAACAGGAGTAGCCGTGCAAACAAGAGACATTGAACCAACATTGGTTCAATGTCTCGTGTTTGCTGGGATTAAGGTATTCATCGTGATATTTTACCGTAGTAGACGGATAGAAAGGCGATGTATCGGCAATATTTAAAACGTCATTTCTGACCCATTTAAATTTAGACAATAGACAAATTATATAGATAGATAGATATTTATTGACGATGGTAAGTCTATGCAGACTTATGCGTCATTAAAATGTACATATGTACAAGACTATATACAACAGGATTATATCGGTGAAAATTAATATGCATGCTAAGTTAACTTATACATCAAACGACATTATATACCGAAACAAGCACAGGTTAAATAAAATATGCATCAGAACTATTTAAAATAACCCACAGTTAAACAGCATTGTCATGATATTTTTAAGTTTCCCGCACCAAAACCAGAGATAAAATAGCTACTGCATATAGCAAAATAAAACCCTCTGGAAAGCGTAGAAACCGAGTAATTACATAATGAGTGAGAGTAAAAGAAAATAATAATATTAGTTACATTTAACATGTTAAAAAACAATCTAAAAAATGCAATAACTGACGTCAGCTCGAAACACCAAGAACACGTACAGGTACTCAGGATTCAATGTGCAGTGATCACTAATGACGGAACCAGTTATAGCAAAAAGCTGAACCTGGGTTACTGTCGCAGCCTCCCCGATAACAGATTCTACTAAGGAATTAATCGCGCATAATTATTCTAGTAATAAAAGAAAAGGAATATATATAAATAAAACTCTAGAAAATACAAACTATCTTTTGACACAAGTGACTAAGCCTAGAATACAGCTGAGGCTAAGCAGCAGTTAATTGTATGAGACTGCATGAGTGGAACTGATTCGTTGGTGGATGATTGGAGGAATTACCTGTCGCTGGTACCACAGTGATGACCCCCCCCCCCCCCCCGACAGCATGGATGATTTCATGAGTGGATGATTAGAGGAATCACATAATACTGCACAGGCGAGAGTGGTTTCTATAGTAGGTATTGAAAATATACATGATCACAATACAGTTTGAAATGAGGTAAATAATTCTAAAAAAGTGCACCACTGCCCATGTTCTTTGTCACACATATCCCCTATTTGACCAGCTAATATAATTAATCACATAACATGTTAAAGCGTTTAAGAGTACGAAATACCAAGCATCGATCTTGGTGTGATGTGTCATTTGGAAAGTAGCTTCTTCTTTGAAACCAGCCTCAGATCAGAGTTGAACAGGCTTGGTTTAGAATACACGTCACTTGGGTGGTTGCAGGAGGATATGTGCGACCGGATAAATTGGCCTGGGGCTCTTTCTAGCAGAAAGCTTTGTCCCACAGTATTTTGATTAAAGACTACAGCCAACGGTTGACGGCATTTTACATTAAAGGGACATGCCCAGGTCTAATTAAATCATAAAAAAATCGGAGATTTTATTTTAGCTTAATAATATGACCATATGATGTAATCATGTCCATAGACTAGAACTGCAAAAGTTTTTTAGCTCCCGCCGTCACCGTAGGTGAGCGAAGGGAGCTATGGATTCTACCTCCGTTTTTTTTTGGCCTCTTCTTTTGCCTATAACTTTGTGAGAAAATAAGCTAGGATAACAATTTTTGGTATGTGGGTTACTTCCAGGTGGCTAATGGACGGGTTAAAATATTTTTAATCTGAATTCAATACGCAAGGTTGCAGAGGAGAAAATGATGATGTGACGGCGTTGGGCCGTTGGGCCGTTGGGCCGTTGGGCCGTCCGTAAACAATTCGTTTCCGGAGCATATCTCTGAAAGTACTTGTCCGATTGTCTTCAAATTTTACACACAACACCCCTAGGGGGTCTAGTTGTGCCTTTTGGGGTATTTGAACTTTGACCTACTTCTGGTTCAGAACTATGACCTATTTAGACGTTTTGACGCGCACTTCGTTTCCGGAGCAGATCTCGAAAAGTACTGGGCCGATGACAGTCATATTGCACATACATGTTCTCTAAGGTCCCTAGTTGTGCCTTTTCAGGTTTTTGGACCTTGACCTTGAAGTTGACCCAGCACTTTGACCTAATTTATCACATCGGCAAATCCGACTGAAAGATTTTGTGGAATATCATGAAAACCGCTCAAGATAGCTACACCATTACTATAAAACAAATTGTGAGGTTTCAGGAGAGGATGCATCTTGAAAAATTTCAAGTCGATAAAATTAAAAATGGCCGCCTATCGGCCATTATTCACCTCGACAGGCCTGATATTGCGGAATATCTTGAAAACCGCTCAAGATAGCTACACCATTTATATCAAATAAATTGTAAGGTTTCAGGAGAGGATGCATCCTGAAAAATTTGAAGTTGATAAAATTCAAAATGGCCGCCTATCAGCCATTATTCACCTCGACAGGCCTGATATTGTGGAATATCATGAAAACCGCTCAAGATATCTACACCATTACTATGAAACAAATTGTAAGGCTTCAGGAGAGGATGTATTTTGAAAAAAATTCATTTTGTCAAAGTTCAAAATGGCCGCCAATCAGCCATTATTCACTTTCACATGGCCGTTATTTGGTAAACCGTGCTAGATGGCTAGACCATTACTATAAAACAAAATGTGTGATTTCAGGAGAGGATGCATCTTGAAAAAATTTGACTCGATAAAATTCAAAATGGCCGCTTATCGGCCATTATTCACTTTCACATGGCCGTTATTTGGTCAACCGTGCTAGATGGCTAGACCATTACTGTAAAACGAAATGTGAGATTTCAGATGAGGATGCATCTTGAAAAAAATTGACTTGATCAAATTTTAAATGGCCGCCTTTTCGGCCATTATTCATTTTCACATGGCTGATATTTGGTAAACCGTGCTAGATGGCTAGACCATTACCTGATTACTATAAAACAAAGTGTGAGTTTTCGGGGGAGGATGCACCCTGAAAATTTTTAACTTACGAATTCAAAATGGACGACAATCAGCATTATTTACCTCGATAGGCCTGATATCAGGTAAACCGTGCTAGATAGCTAGACCATTACTATAAAACAAAATGTGACGTTTCGAGAGAGGATGCCTTTCAAAAACTTTCGACTCAATCGAATTCAAAATGGCCGCCTATCGGCCACTATTTACTTGCACATTGCTGATATTTGGTAAACCGTGTTAGATAGCTGGACCATTACTATAAAACAAAATGTGAGATTACAAGAGAGGATGCATCTTGAAAAAAATTGACTTGATCAAATTCAAAATGGCCTCCTATCAGCCATTATTCACTTTCACATGGGCGATATTTGGTAAGCCGTGCTAGATGGCTAGACCATTACTATAGAATGAAATGTGAGATTTCAGCTGAGGATGCATCTTGGAAAATTTTGACTTGATCAATTTCAAAATGGCCGCCTTTAGGCCATTATTCACTTTCACATGGCCGATATTTGGTAAACCATGCTAGATAGCTAGACGATTACTATAGAATGAAATGTGAGATTTCAGCTGAGGATGCATCTTGAAAAATTCTGACTCGATCAAATTCAAAATGGCCCCCTATCGGCCATTATTTACTTTCACATGCCCAATATTTTGCAAACTGTGTTAGATGTTAGTCCACTACTATAAAACAAAATTTAAGGTTTCGGGGGACGATGAACCCTAAATTTTTAACTAATTTATATCGAATTCAAAATGACCGTAAATCAGCTATTAGTTAACTCGATTGGCCTGATATCGGGTAAACCATGCCAGATAGGTAGACCATTACTGGGATACTGATTAGGATCATTAATTTCAATGGAGGTTTGCAATCTCTGACAGACTGTCTAGTTCTTATCTTACTCTTAGACTGGGCTTCTTAGACCTAGTTGTCTTGCGTCTTGATTTTTGACCTAGACTAGGACTACATTAATAACCCTATACAAAATTGCTTAAATCAAATTCTAATTCGGAGCGGGAGCTCCTGGACTTATGTAGTCTTGTTAATTTTTGTGCTGCGCTTTCACCAGTTAGGCTAGATATAGAGACGAAATTCCTGATTTCTAATTATTGACAACCATGTCAAAAATAAAAAAAATACGGGAATTTCGTCTCTATATCTAGCCTAACTGGTAAGTGCGCAGCACAAAAATTAAAAAACTTTTGCAGTTCTAGTCTATGGACATGTTTACATCATATGGTCATATTAA
This sequence comes from Flabesymbios commensalis, assembly GCA_964017125.1. NCBI lineage: Eukaryota > Metazoa > Annelida > Polychaeta > Terebellida > Flabelligeridae > Flabesymbios > Flabesymbios commensalis. The sequence goes on along the minus strand of OZ024910.1, from coordinate 44,241,731 downwards.
GAAGCCAAAATAAAATCACCGATTTTTTTATGATTTTAGACTTTGGCATGTCCCTTTAACCTTCCTGTAAAAAAACGTCGGCAGCCTCAAGAATGTTGGACTCGAACAAAACGTTTTCGTTCAATTCAGACCACCTCTCTGTTCCAAACACGCAGCTAAATACAGCTGAAAGTGCATTTGAAGAACATAATCCACGTAAGACGACAGTCACATTGCCGGGTTGATACGAATAATTATACGGTGGCTTCCTGGCTGGATTTCATTCTTTGCCCGCTGAATTATCACAACTTCAACTAGGCCTACGTGAAAAATGTTCATATTTGTTTAATTTGAGATTTATAAAGACTCAAGTAGTGAGTGGTTAAAGCTGTCTGCTTGGAAAGTCGGAGATCTCTGGTTGGAATCTCTCTCTGACCTTCAAGCTTCAAAGAAACAAAATGTTTCTTCTCCGTGAGGAGTTTCCGTGACCGTGAGGTAGCGTGCTCGTCCTCAGACCACCAGGGCTCAAATTTCGAATCCTGTGTTTGGAGGGCAGTGTCATCTCATTCATGTCACCATCCTCAAGAGGTTCTACTTGTCCGGTTTAGCCTATGTGCTATTCATTTCATTTATTTTTTTGCTGGGTGTAGTCTTTTTTTAAATTTGACAGGTTGCTTTATTTTATGTAGATTTTGTCACGGATCATGTTGTCCTCTTCCCTCAACATTCCTGAAAATGTGGTGGAATTGTGTTGTGTAATACCAAAAATACATAATACAATTTTTATTATGCATTTCTGGTATTACCGAAGTTGGATCATTTAGCAAGTAATACAATTATTGTTTTATGGTGATGGTGAAATTAGACCTTTTATTTTGATATTTTATTACATGCAATAGATATCTAATAGAGATTTTGCTAGTGTGTTGGAGGATAACTATAGAAAAAAATGCGTGCGAAATATCATCGATATTGGTTTTAGCATTCGCAGTGAGATCGAAGAAAATCATACTCCCAGACTGAAATGCAATCATAATAGGTACTGGCACAAATGTCCTCATGCTGCGGCAAACAGAAGCATACGTGCTTGTTTCGTTAGTTGCAACAGAATAGTCTCCTGTGTGAGACTTTCCCGTGTTCAATATCAATGGTCACTTCTCCAACTACATTGCAATAAACGATATTAACCCAACGTCTGCTGATCTTTGGCCCACATTGCTGGACATTCTGGTTTGTGTTGAGACATGGTATTCCAGTAGTACGTCCACCCATCGCTGGCTCAATGTTGGATCACCGCCGCAGATGGTGGACCAACATTGAACCAGCCATGTCTTTTCTGGTCATGGTTAGATTTTGTACTGATTTATTTATAAGTCGTCCCTTGATTAGACGCGTCTTGCGATGACCATAATGCATGCATCGACTCAATATAGTCATAAATCTGTTCAAAACAATAATATAAGCACATGTATTTTGACAATACTTCTAAATGGAGTAATCTATAATTGAATGTGCTGTGATATAATACATATTTACTGAGCGACTTTCGTGTTGCAAAGTGTTGAGGCTGCTATATCATGTATCTATGGAAGCCGGTATCCATCTTGTTAAAGATCAAAGTGATTCTTGTTGTCCTGCGGGAACAGTTATTTCAACAAACTCTAAGGTCTTGACCTCTGACATTCCCGCCAAGTCTGTCTGCCGCCGCTGAACAATGCCGTACATGTAGGTGGTCGCATGGGAAAAGATCGAATCATTTATTATTAAAATATTATTTTATTTATTACTTCAATTCTTTTCATATTTGTTATATATAATCCCTCATTATTATATATCCAATTGATTTGTGGAAAATTTAAAACATCGTTTAAAAATTACTACACCATGACCCATGCCCTATATCAATTAACTATTTGTCTAATAAACGTCTACTTTATTCATGTATATTACACTTGCATATTATACTTGGTAGTCCAACCAGTTTCTACGACTTAACCCTTTAAGCCCGCACGATGCATTAAAGCATCATTTTACATCCCTGAAAACACAATTGATTTCCCCACAACTAGGGGTTTTAGGAGGAAAATTACCATGAAACTGGTTTACCAATACATGGTAATTTTCTTTACTTTTTCACCCACATCAAATCATCTTCATCCACTACAAGTCGAGAATTGCGGCAGCAATTTGCGGCTTGTAGTGGATGAAGATGACTATGGTTAATTCAGGCTTGAAAGGGTTAATTTGTTATTTGTTATGGAATCTCCAATTACTGTTTCAGAATCGCACCTATTTCAAAAATAATAATATGGTTTGTCCTTGGCATCAGCTGTGATATATTGGCACAAGATCAAAAAGACAAAGAAATAAGCACATGCTTATTAGATCAAGTTATTAATTAACAGTTCGCGTCAAAACCCATTCGGTAGAGGCGCAATGCATGGATTTAGCCCCTAGCTAAAGCTCGGAACTATAATAATTGAAATTTTCAGGGCGGTAAATTTGTGTCTCGCTACCGTGATCTAAAATTTCAAAGCCCTGAAAATTCCTTGGATTATCTACATTAAAACCTACATCAGTACATCAGTATTTCAAGTTTAATAACATATTTCACTTTAACTTTTATCGGTTATCCAAATTGAAAAAGAAACACTGTAGTCGACATCCGCGCTCTGGTAATTAAACGACGTTTTGACAGACGCCTGTATAGCTATGCAGGATTTCAGAATGTCACTGTTTGAGTAACACAAAAAAATATATGAATCATTATTATTGCCCGCGGTAGCAGTAGTGTATTTATATATATATCACCTCACATTGTTTCCGTTGCGACACTTGGACTTCACTTGACATGTCAGAAGCTAGGCTGTAGATGGTCAGTTTAACTAGTCCGGTGTGCTAACCTTCAGTCTAACAATATCCCGCAAATCAAATGCTGATCAACCTGACATTAGCCATTTGGCCGCCGGTAAAGATTATATTCCTTTTTATTTATTTTTATTAGCAAATTAACTACCGGCTTTTAAACACATTAAACATAGAACGTGACATCAGTCTGCATTTAAAATCGTTGACCTCCTTTTTGTCGAATCTGAATAATTTTCACTCACTTGAAGTTATGAATCGCGTCAGCGATTCACAAGTTCAAGTGAGTGACAATTGCCATAATATAGCTTTGAACGGCTAAACCATCTGATCAAGCTAAGGAAAGTTAAACCGTCTGTTGGAGTAGTCCACCCGGTAAATACGTTGAACCAATGCTGGGTTTATGTTGGTCCACCGTCCCCGGCGCCTTAATGTGGAATCACTAAAAGTGAGAGATTCATGGGGAAAAATAAACGTATTAGTATCGCATATCCTGATATCCGTGGGGGGGGGGGGTGTCATTGGATGTTTTGAATAGGATAACGAGGGATGGATCGCTTAAAATGTAGATTTTCTGGTACATTTTTGGGTTTCATTTCGAGAGATGAATGCTATTTCGAGCCAGACAAAAAAGAATGCACTTTTTAAAACACACACAAAATCATAATTTTCGATCAGAACATCCCACTAGGCAAAGCCTATATAGTCAGGGCCCATTTTTCAAAAAGAGGCATTCTTAAAGTTTGTAAGGCATTTCTTAGTAGAATTTGTCATGTAGTTGTTTTCACACAATTCGGATATGCTGATTCCAAATCTGCCCCATGCCAAGCTCTATTTTTAGTTTTTCCTTTCCAAAATTGCAAAACAAAATGGCCGCCAAAATAGCAGATAAAGTCTCAAGTATCATGATTATACATCACGTCTGGGTGCACATCGGACACACAAACTTGACTTTCTAGTTCAAAGTAACATTTTTGTTTTGCGGAATTTCAGGTTCTAAGACCTGTCCAACTATCACGCAAAAAATCCAAGATGGCCGCCAATAATACAGGAAGTACCGTAACGTTTTTTCTAAAAGTCGTAGGAAGTATTTTTTGGCGCTTAAATAGTTTTCTGATACAAAAAAAATACACAGCATCAAAATACTCAACTTCCATGTGATATGTAGTTACGAGGAATGCAAAAAATATGATTATTTAAAAACAACACAATAACTGTGAGGAAATTGCACAAAAATAGCATGTGTTACTTTCATCACTGTAGCTACATAGGCTTGCTGTGTATATCTCAGATTTGCATGAATGCCATCATCTTGCATAATGATAATGCTAGAATAGTCACTATCATCAATATTTTGATCATATATTTGTGCAGCTTCAGAATTGATGTAGCGACTCCTTGATAGGACGCCATTGGCTACTTTCTCGTGGTCCTAATTTACACTTAATCAAACTAAATGTGATAGTTCTTCAGGTTGAGCAGGAAGCTTTTACACGAGAACTAGTTGCAGTTGTCCATCAATGAAGCTCCAACCACAATCTCATAGATGTTTATAATATTGTTATCTGGCCAGAGCTGTATTTATTGCTAAACAGGCCTAAAATACAACGGAAACAATATATCCACTTTTTGTGGCAGGGGTTATTGACGAAGAGGATACATTGAAATACTCCAATTGGCTCAAGTTCTAGATCTGGATGTTTATGAATTAATTTAAATGTCTTTCTTTTAGAATTGATGTGCTGGTGTTGTGGAAGCCATTGAGACGGTTGAATGGTACGGTAAATATCACCAGTTCTAGGCTTACACAGCTAGACATTGCTATGATGATAACGTTTCGAAAGCAGAATGAGCAAGTTTACATCAGTTCCTACGACTACCACATTGTCAGTATCTGACAGTTTGATTGCCGTAATAACATTTAACGTCCCATCACGTACCTCTGTATTTTTCACACTTAAATACCAGTGTTCATTGGATAGTTGAATAACATTGTTCTTTAACAAAAGTGGTGAATTTGAACATTGAACTGAAACTGTATTGCCCTCCTCCCTGATTCTGTACGTTATATGTTATATATTCGTCTGAGATAACATCGCAGTGTGCATGGGAATGTAGATTATTAGATGATCAATGTTTATTACAAAATAATATAATAGATAAGTAATAAATACTCTGTATGAATGATAATTAACACTTTCAAGCCTGAGTTTGCCATTGTCATCTTCGTCCACTACCAGCCGCGAATTGCTGTCACAATTCTCGGCTTGTAGTGGATGAAGGTGATTTGAAGTGGGTGAAAAATTAAAGAAAATTGCCATGTATTGGTAAACCAGTTTCATGGATTTTTTTATTCTAAAACCCCTAGTTGTCATGGTTGTAGGAAAATTAGGTCCGTTTTCATGGATGTAAAATGATGCTTTAATGCATATTTAGGGCCTAAATGGTCTACTATGTCTGGAGGAGACATATTAGGGACCTAAATATCTTCACGTCCATCATATGAGTTCATCACTTTATATATGGTAAGACTTATTGTGTTTAACATTGATACCTCTTTCTGCAAAATAGGGTGGTCGCTCCCATACCACTTCAAGACACAACTGAACCTGTTGGGTTATTGTATATTATGTGAGAGTGAGAGCTTATATCTGATTAGAAGCATGCACGACCAGAACCTACAGATTCCTCATACATTCTACCATATCACGACCAAATCTAGAAAGTTTCTGTATTTTATGTTAATCTTCATAAAAACATCCTGATCGTGCTACGAACGTATTATTGCCCCAATTACCACATATGCTGCATCATATCTTGTTGCAATAGTGTACCCAATAATCTTTGGTGACTTGTTCATGACACTCTAGGCCCTATAGCATTTAGTTGTCAAGACTAGGTTAGTTACTAACATCTTCTGAAGATGGTGTATGTTCATACTATATTTATAAAATACATTTATCGTCGGTATTTTCAACATTACCCTAGCGTGTCCTCAACTATCAATCTTATATGCCCAAAACATATATAAGTCAACTTCTGCACCCAATTACAGATTTCTAATATCGTGTAACTGTATTTTATCATAGTTATTGATGGTGATATCATCTATCTCATTCAAGTTAGGCGAGTAGAAATATGTGTAGCCTACATTACGGCTTTGTGTGGATCTCGGAGCCGATGGTTGGGACTTTATTCGTTCAATTATGTCTGAAAACTGTGTTATCAGCGCATTACCAGGTTTTTGCACGATATTCTGATCAAACATATGAAAAATAGGATGATACTATGATCATGATTATGTAAATTGTCAATCCGATTGAGAAACATAATTTTTATGTGATGTGCCATTTCAACTAGCACAATACACCTAGTTACTAGAATCATTAATTGTTAAATTTAAACGACTTCTTGTCTCAATAGGAATGGAACATGTATATGTGTCATTATTGCCATGGTTATGCAAACCACCTTGATGGATTAACTTCATGTTTTGCTCAACCCTAGTACAGGGCTTGGGCAGGAGGGTGCCACCCGGGGCCAACACACATTTAAATTATTGCTTTCTTCCTTCAGGTACTGTAAAAGCACGATGCAGGTGGATATCACATAGGCCACATACAAATATGCCTAGAACGGATATATGGTGAGCGACAGGTTATCTAGTGCCGGACAATGATCGACAATCATAAAATATTTTTTGTCAATAGTCTAAACATTTTTACAACATGCCGGATATTACGTTTGTTTCCCTCGGCTTCTAAATGTGAAATAAGGACTTTAATGAATAAATCATTATTATTACACTGGACTACGATGTGTCGTTTTCCTGGCGCAACATTTGTTTTTTCCCCATAACTTTGTGAAATATTGATAATAGATGTTATCACGGCTCTGAATTGGTTTCCCGGGTGTGAGAAACCTATATGTAGACATAAAAAACATATCTACGTTATTTGGAAGCAAAGTTATGGCACATTGCCTTGAAGTGGCGGCCATTTTGGATTTTGTCCCCTAGCGGCAAACGCACAAGGTGAAAATTAGGGGACTTCAAGTATGTTGCTCGGGTGGGTTTTAATACACCGAAGTAATGTTTTTATGTTCATTGTAAGCCAAGCCGTGATGTAAAGTTTTGGCGGCCATTTTGTTTTTGAATTTTGAGTAGGAAAAACACAAAATATAGCTTGGCATGGGGCAGATTTGGAATCAGCGTTCCCAAATTGTGTAAGAACAACTGATTACTAGAATTTTTATAACTTTGATGATCATGACGAGATTGAGATGTAGACAATGTGTTATGTCTACTCGTCCAGGAGTAAAAACAATATCATCATTTAAAAACAATAACATGGATTGGGTGCTTTGTTGAGACTTGGAGAGATGCTACAACATGGGCCCTCTTTCTATGCATCATAATTATATAATTATCACATTGGGCACACCAACATTAATTCATTGGCTCAATCCTATAACCAGATAACAAAGGACTTGCTAGCCCCCTAGTAAACTTACTTCCGACATACAGACTAAAATAATTAAAATGTCATTGTTTCATCAGATGGACCCACATGACAAACATTACCTTCAAAGATGAAATATTGATCATTGTAAAAATAACAAACATTGGCTAGCCTTTTGTTCTTTTCTGTCAATTATTGTTGATTTATTTTTTGTGGTGTCATCGAATGCCACAAATGAAAATAGAGAGGCTGGCGTTGTCCATGAATGATGGAACATCTGTAATGCCTGATTGGGCATTTATATACAAGATGGTTAATTTGCTAAAATCACACGACTATTTACATGGTATCTATTTTGCCATAGTAAAACACTGGATATTGCGATAAATAAGAGATAATTGATTACTACTTGAACACATTAAAAGGCAATGCCAATATGTGAACATAGGGGGTCTATCATTTTGTTTCCCGCATCAAAACCAAAATAAAATAGCTACTATGTATGATCCACAAATCATATACATGTATGACATAAAAAAAAACTCTGGAAAGCGTGGAAACCTAGAAATATATACAAATGCATAATTATGTTACTGGAAGTACAGTGATGTAGTAAAACGACGTTAAGGATTATTATAATTATGGTATTTTAATAATCAAACATAACTGTAGTGAACATTTCCACTTTAAACAAATTCCAGATTTTCTAAACAAGAGACGACAAAAAACGTTTCTTGTCCAGTTTAGTGCAAATTGAAAGGGACTGGCCCAGGCTTAAATTATCAAAAAATCAGTAATTTTATTTTGGCTTCTTAATAGGACCATATGATGTAAACATGTCCATAGAATAGAATTGCAAAAGTTTTTAATTTTTTCTGCTGCGCATGCACCAGTTAGGCTAGATATAAAGGCGAAATTCCCGTATTTCTTATTTTTGACATCGTTGTTCATAATTCGAAATCAGGAATTTTGACTCTATATCTTGCCTAACTGGTGAATGCGCAGCAGAAAAATTTAAAACTTTTGCAGTTCTAGTCTATTGACATGTTTACATCATATGGTCCTATTAAGAAGCCAAAATAAAATTACTGATTTTTTTTACATACTTGTGCACGCATATGACTCTTTATTCCTGCATGCAAAAGAATGCCAAATCGAGTTAGCAATTTCAAAGCTGAAGAAATTGTCGATGCTATGTACATAATACATTTCAATATCTCAAAAACATGTCATGCAAGAAAATGTCAAATAGACTTGTCAAAGGCAAATATGAACAAATATGCATATATCAAAGTGAAAAGTCGATTTGACATGGTAGTTTTGATGGTTTATTGATGGTGAATATGCGTAACAGGCTGAAATATGTACACCTATCTGGTATCATTATCAATATGGTGAATTTTGCTATCAACATGAAAGAAAAAAATCATTTTTTACTAACTAGAATGATATTTTAAAATAATGAGAAAAAATGTTCTAACGCAAAGATGATCCCGATATTAAGTTGGCAAAACCCACATGTAACCAGTAGGAGCGGCGTATACATATACATGCTTATGTGATCTAAAAACATAATAGACCAGTATCCTGCAAACGAGTTACTGAACAAAAACCATTGTAATACTTAAAGTAGCTCAAACCATCAACCACACTCAGGAAAGAGAATGGACAGAGACAATACATTTAAAAAAGGCATATATGTGCGGGTGCTGAAGAGCGTGTACTGGAGCCACCAGCTTAAGCCAGTTCACCTCCATGACACCCGAGAAGACTTCACAAATTATAATTTTGGACAGAGACGAAGAAAAAAGGTGACTAGAGGACGTTCTGAAACAACATAGGATGTATCTGCAAGAGACACCATTTGTTCTTTTGTTTGTTCAATATCAATAAATGCCATCTAAACCCAGTCATATATTTATTTATCTGTGACTGATATTGATCACGTACGGTGGCCATATACGGCTAAGCCATCAAATCACCAAGGGACTCTCCAAACAATCTTACAATTTTCTTTGGATGGGGAGATGCGTTACCATGTAAGACAGTCAGAAGAGTTTGAAAAAATGTTTATCTGATTCAGTGAAAGCAACAGATAATTGTCTTGAGGAAAACAGGAAGCATTTTATAGATATTTTCATTTACAGAATATCGACTCAGGTTGCGATACATAGGCCTGATACTCTCAACATCCAGCAATATTTCAGGCCAATAATTTTAATACACATCCGCTCCTCCTCTTATAAATGTACTATAATTAGAGAAGCTGAGTGGTACCAAGGACATGACTATAACAGCCATCAGGATTTGAGAAAAATTTCTGAACATAGCTTCGAGAATTGATCTGTGTAACAGGAAGGAATATGAGTTTGCCAGGTGAGACGTTCATGCTGTGAATTGTAGCTTAAGTTATGTATCTGATCTTGTTCCTGAATACCAATCACATTAGTTTTATTAGAAGGTCAAGTGACTTGAGTCTTCTGCACATCAGATCCCAATATTTGCTCTTAGATAGAGATATACATAAGAGTGAGTTTTGTGTTGTTTCAAATGTCAAATGACTAGGAGGTACACTTGCAGAATATGATCATGATCAGCCTACTTTGCAACCTTGAGACATCTGTGAATGTCCACATTAAAGTGCACTGTACTATGATTTAACATATTCAAGGCGAAGAAAAGGTATGCAGATCACCTATAGCCTTCCAAGGTCTTACTGATTTCCCATATGTCAAGTGAAATTTTGCATATTATTATAATTATTATTATAAACAATATGACTTGTAGATAAATTATATACTGTACATATAAATGATTCCCTAACTTTCATCTAAAACGTGATTGGTGATGTTACAAAGCATGACGGTTCAACATATATTAGACAGGTGATTAAGTCTTTCAAATTGTTTTCAGTTGAGTTTCAGAGATCCGCCCCAGAATCCCTTGTCAATACCCCGAGATGTTCTACGACAGAGGACAAAAGAACATAACGATAATTTGGTGCCATGCTGTCCACTATTTTATAACCATATAGCTAGGTGATACAACAAGATGTAAAATCCATATGCTTCCTCAATTGCTGGATGTTCCAAGTTACAATGTTTATACTAGAACAATCCAATGCGAGTAGCTCATGTTTCCACTTTTTTTTAAAATAGTGTGTAGCGATTTGTAACCAATTGAGCTCCTCATTCATTGGGGTTTTCCTATCATTAAACATAAACTATTTCGCTATTCAATTTCAAGTTTGATTAGCATTTGGCCAAATCTGTGTAGCTTTTCGCTACGCAACACTGAAAAAATTGACCCTGAATATTGTATGTGGAAATTCGATTTTTTTATTTAGGAGATATCGATCGATTATTTTTTATTGTCAAGAGAACATGTAGTCTTGGTCTTAAATTTATCGTGGTGCACGCAACAACTGTAGAAAGAAGGATAAAAATGTTTTGTTTCGTCATTGCAGACAGATAAATATTTTTTGTCAGATAAAGTACATTTCTTGGGGTATATTTGTTATGTTATCGGTGCAGCGAATTTAACAACTGTGCTCATTATAATTAATGTCATTATACTAAACTAATCAATCAATCAATCATTACGTACATGAGGAACGTTTAACCCATCAATATTAATATTTTAAAGAATATCGATATTGATTTCGTTCAGATATTACCGGTGCAATATTAAAACTCCACAGCTTCATCAATATTTTTATGCCTCCGCCGCGAAGCGAGCGAAGGCATAATGTTCTCGGGTTGTCCGTCCGTCCGTCCGTCCGTCCGTCCGTCCGGTCATGTCTTTTTGTACTACGCCAACATGGTCCAATAGATTGAATAATAATTTATACAAACATTTAACCCCTCCGGCAAAGGTCAAGGTCGAAGATGGGCCTCGTGTGATTGCGGAGGCATACAATTGACGCTTATGCGTCAAATTTCCCTTCTAGTTCTATAATAATAATAGTAGAAGGAAACTGACAGACCTCTCTACCCAAACAAATATCTAGATATTATACTGGATAACCAAGACGTCTATTCCTATTAATATTTATTTATTTTTAGGAATGTCGTTATACACAAAAGTATTTCCATAATAGGGGACAATCTGCAGGTAATCAGTCACATAACGCATTTTACAAAAAAATACCAAAAATAACACAAGACCGCCAAGATTTTCTATAACTTTGAACCATGTATTAATAATATCGATATGCTTATACGCATAAAAAAAAGTTTTTTTTAATTGACCTGTGTGTGTTCTATTCTATTTTTTTCACATTGTGTTTAAAATAGTGGATACATAAGGGGATACTTTTCATTTCGAGGCGTTCCACATCTTTTTAAAATTTAGTCATATTTTGAAATAGCTAACATTCCATAACTTGAATAAAAATAACGATAATAAATAGCGGTTAGGACCACAGCAATATTTCAATCGTTCTGTTTTACGATATTACATTAGGCCCTACATGTATTTCATTTTCTGAAAATGCGATGTGCGACTGATCTTGAGCAGATGGGTAACATATAATGTTATTATGTCCGAGAAGAGATATTTTGTTATTTTTTTCATTTCTAATATTAAAAAAGACATAATAAGGGTCATAAATATGAATATTACAGTTTTAAAAGGAAGTATGTCCTCATAGTTATATCAAAAGATACAACAGAACAAAACACATAAACAGAACACCAATGGTAATAATATTTCTGCATACATAACCACTATGTTTCATTATCAAAACGTGGTAGTGACGATAAACTCCACATTTATACCATTGTTGAAATGTAGTTTTGATATGCTATATGGACAAAGCATACAGATTATGATCCGTCAGATCAATGCTTATTTTAGTTAGCACCATCTTGCAAGTAAATAAAAGTATTTAAAAAATGCGGGTGTCTTCTTCAGTTAGCATAATACTGCTTGTGAACATCTACTGGCCGTATCGAATTTCCTGGAGCAAGTCTATGTCAATCCAACATTTCATGAACTTGCACCCTCTATATTAGATAATGTGTATGCCAACTCTACATAACATTATTTGGAACTAGCGATATATTCACCCTAGAGCTCCAATTTTTTCACACAAGATGCATATGGGTACAAAGAACAGCATGGAATACAAAACTAAAATTTATGCTAAATCGAGTTAGTATGTTTATGCATGGAACCCTTCAATTATACCTTATAATACAATTTTTACACAGGGTTGAAGTAATTATAATAACTATGTTACTATTCGTAATACCTATACAGATATCTTGAATGCATTCTTTAATATTTGTAAAATATTTACATAAATTCGCCAGCTGTATGGTGCTTCTCAAATTCATAAGATTACAAAATGATATAGCTGACGGGGATCGAACCAATACCTTCCTTATGTATTTTTTACGGGCTTCGCTAAAACGTGGACATATAAACAAGAAGTGAAACTCATCACCCAAATCATTACAAAGTTCACATACTCTTAAATTACGAGGGATATCAGTACGGCAACCAGACTCTATTGGAAGATAGTGGTTTCTGCAACGAAATTTCGCCATTGTACACCGCTGGTGATATGATAGCGTTATTAAATAATCTTCAAGATGCAGAGACGTTTTAAACATCCTGTAGTTGATGCATTTGCTACTTATATTTATTTCAGCTGACCATTTCTGAAGGAATTGGTCCCTGATACGTTGCTGTAGTATGACTTTAAAATGGTTTGTACTAAATGGGAGACGTTGGTGTTCCCAAGCGCCTGCAAAACCACAACCTTCCAATACGTTTTTAATTGTCGTTACCCATGGTGAGCAAAAGGTGTCATTTTTGTACATTTTAAAAAGTATTTGAAACAGCAGACTATATATTTTATGATTTTCCTCTACTTGTTTTATTCTAGCCCAAAACATGTCCATTCTACTTTGTGTGATTAATGAGAGAGTCGTAGCTCCTAGTTCACCATATACCATATTGATACAATATCATGTCGATTTGTTCACACCTAATACATACTTACAAAATCTGAGGTGTAACTTTTCTAGAATGTCTGTACCTTCATGAGCCCAGACCTCACACCCATATATTAAAACAGGCTTTACTAGCACATCAAATAGTTGTAATTGAATGTCTATTGGTAATTGCAGTTGTCTGCTTTTGCGCAGTAAAGAAAACAAAGCTCTATTGCCTTTCTCGTACAATTCTTTCTTGGCAACTGTGAATTTGCCATTGAAATTAAAATTTAAACCCAGGTATTTATAGTGATCGACTACATCCAGCTTATTTTCACCAAAATAAAATTCAGGTCTGTTTCTAATTTTACTTCTCGATAAAACAGTTACCTTTGATTTTGACACATTTATTTTTAGTTTCCACAGATGACAGTAGGCGGGTGGGTGTGTGGGATTTGGCCAATCCGAGTATTTCTTGGATTTTTTGATTTTTTTTAACTTGACAAGACCCCTTAGTCTATAAAAACGGACAAACAAATTTTGATACACTGCTCAAGTTAAGTGGAGTGGCCAAAATTTCACAGGTGGTTAGCTTTTGTTACCACACATACAACATTTTGTTTATGAATTTACTATCCATACCCATGAACTCTGAAAAGTGCGGTTTCCATTGCCGGAAGTTGCTGTTTAATTGATTGTAATGCAAATTAGGCAGGCATTGCCTAATTCAATAACTTTAAAACTAATTGTCATAGGGAACGCTGCATATTCCTTACATATTGGGTCAATATTGGCCCAGTGTAGCAGACGGTCAGCCGACATTAACCTGACATTGTTTCAACCTCATAAAGGTCGATGGGGTTTTCGAACCACCGTGGCACGGGAATGGTCCGCTGTAGGCCTATTTCCGGTGTTCCAGCAAACTCAAACCATTGAAACAATGTAAGTTTAAGGTTGGGCCAGCGTTGCAAACGATGGGCCAACTAAACCCAACATTATTCCATTTTGTCGTGGTTTCTGGGGATAGATGTTTCCTGCCTAACTTTCCCAGAAAAAACCCAGCAAAGTCACGAAAGTATGTCTATAGCCTACAGGTACAAGCCAACCTCTAGCATAGGCATATATTATGTAGGGGGCCTACATTCCCACAGGGCCATAATTCAATCGCCGGAGGGGTTGGTAATATTTTTAAAATACAAACTCTGCATTAAATAGTCTAATCTGAATAATTTACGTCAATAGTCTACCCGTTTTTTAGGATGTAGACTTAGTAGGCCTAATCAAATTTGAAATGGTCTAGTTGAAATTACGTGAGGAAAAATAATCTACCGCTCACCCCCCCCCCCCCCTCAGATAACAGACCATAAATATAGCTACGATTAACAGATTTTTTATTTTGGGTCGAGGGGGCTGTGGGTCGAGGGGTTGTGGGTCGAGGGGGCTGTGGTTTGAGGGTCGTGGGGTTGTGGGTCGAGGGGGTTGTGGGTCAAGGGTCGAAGGTCGAGGGTTGTGGGTGAGGTTTCGAGGGGGTCGAGGGGGGTATGAAGGTAACCCCCAAGTAATCAAACATATTTACCTATCCATTGCACTTTGGTTTGGCTGACCATGTTAAAAAATGTAGACTTAGTATAGGCCTAATCAAATTTGAAATAGTCTAGTTGAAATTATGTGAGGAAAAATAATCTACTGCTCACCCCCCCCCCCCCCTCAGATAAGATACCATAAATATAGCCCCGATTAACAGATTTTTTATTGTGGGTCGAGGGGGCTATGGGTCGAGGGGTTGTGGGTCGAGGGGGTTGTGGGTCGAGGGTCGTGGATCGAGGGGTTGTGGGCCGAGGGGGTTGTGGGTCAAGGGTCGAAGGTTGTGGGTGAGGTTTCGAGGGGGTCGAGGGGGTTATGAAGGTAACCCTCAAGTAATCAAGCATATTTACTTATCCATTGCACTTTGGTTTGGCTGACCATGTTCAAAACTGTAGACTTAGTATGCCTAATCAAATTTGAAATAGTCTAGTTGAAATTATGTGAGGATAAATAATCTATCGCTCACCCCCATCCCCCCCCCCCTCCGGGGTTGTGGGTCGAGGGGGGTTCCGAGTCGAGGGTCGTGGGTCAAGGGGTTGTGGGTCGAGGGGTTGTGGGTCACGGGTCGAAGGTTGTGGGTGAGGGTTCGAGGGGGTCGAGGGGGTAATGAAGGTAACCCCCAAGTAATCAGGCATATTTACCTATCCATTGCACTTTGGTTTGGCTGACCATGTTCAATATGATGGTATTTACGCAGGCAGCAGAGTGCCATTACATATCATCAGAAATAGATATCTAGCTATTTCTGATATCAACAAGGATTCCGTCTGGTGGTGTATGTAACATTACCTTCATCAGGTCGCGACATCTAGCTAATATTGTCACGCTGATGCCATTTCCGGCGTATCTGGTGACATGGGTACCAAACCAATCCGCCATTGCCGATGATCCATCATCCAGCGACACCCTAGACGGGGCACCTGTCTGGCACGGGGAGCTGGATGTTGTTTATAGACTCCAGAAATTCAAACAAAATGGCCGCCGTTTATACTGTTCATACCAGCTCGATTCGAATTTTCATTTGTTTATATTTTCCTGACGTGACCTTAAAAACTTATTAACGGTGGCGGCCATACATTTTTGCAGCGTCACAAATTGATTGTACACCACTAGACAGCCAGATGAGGGTGTGCAGACATCACACTAGTGCCTCGCCTGTTTTTTCAATAGGCAGCTTGTCAACCGGGGGCGGGACCGGTTGACAATGTTGACTAGCGACACCCCTGACCAAGCTGACTGTTCTATCAGTAACACTCAACAATACGGCAATAAATAATTTAATAACTGACACTTGATTGAATTAGCTCTGCCCTGCAATGCCGAAAGCCAATATCTGCACATTTGTAAAGTAAGCCGATAATGCCTTTCATATTTCCGCGACAGAGATGGAGACAACACGGTTTTTATCGATGAAGCAATATTCAAATGAGGAGCGAGTTCAATGCTCTATTAATCTGGTAATTATTTTCTCTGTCAACTACTTAGAAGTTGTGAGTATAAAGCGAAATTGATTCTTAAAGTCAGAGACAATCCTTACATAGTATAGTGGAAGCAATCTGAGTAAAACGAGAGACAGATAAAAATCTCAATAACGTCTTCATATTGACACAGCACAGCCAGACTATTTTAGCGAAGATGTTTACCCGATGTTGAATCGATGCCAGCAATCAATGCTTTACCAAATGTTTTAGTCCATGGGCCAGATAGGGTTACCGTGCACCCCCCCCCCCCCCAGGACAGTCTGAGACCAAGTTTTTATTGTTCATTGGACCTCCCCGGATATCAAAAGTCGATGCCATCAAAAAAAAATTGGGATGGACTACCTGTTTTGGGCCATTTTCAAAATGGCCGCCATCGAAATCTGGAAATCACCTTTTGTGCCATAACTTGAGTTCTAAGGCAGTTAGAGTCACAAAATTGGTGTCTATGTATATGTTTTTGGGGGTGAGGAATCCAATTTTGCCAATAAAAAATGTTTCTGTTTTGTGGAAAATTTAAAAACAGCTATTCCAACGTATTTTTCGTGCATTTTTGGTCATTTTTTGTGTTAGTCCATGGGACAGAGAGGGTTACTGTGCACCCTCCACCTATGAAAGTCTGAAACCAAGTTTTTTTGCTCATTAGACCTTCCCCAATATCTAAAGTCGATGCCATCAAATAAAAGTCGTATGGACTACCTATTTAAGCCATTTCAAAATGGCCGCCATTGAAATTTGGAAATCACGTTTTGTGTCATAACTTGAGTTCTAAGGCAGTTAGGGTCACAAAATTAGAGTCTATACATATGTTTTTGGGGGCGAGGAATTCAATTATGCCAATAAAAAATGTTTCCGTCTTGTGGAAAATTAATAAACAGCTATTCAAACGTATTTTTTGTGCATTTTCGATCATTTTTTTGTGTTAGTCCATGGGCCAGAAAGGGTTACTGTGCACCCTCCACCCATGAAAGTCTGAGACCAAGTTTGTTTTGCTCATTGGACCTCCCCCAATATTAAAAGTCGATGCCATCAAATAAAAGTCGGATGGACTACCTATTTTAGGCCATTTCTAAATGGCCGCCATTGAAATTTGGAAATCACGTTTTGTGCCATAACTTGAGTTCTAAGGCAGTTAGAGTCACAAAATTGGTGCCTATACATATGTTTTTGGGGGCGAGGAATTCAATTATGGCAATAAAAAAATTTCTGTCCTGTAAATAATTTATAAACAGTTAGATAAACGTATTTTTCATGTATGTTTGGTCATTTTTGTGTATTTTAGTGCGAACTCAAAAAAAAACTAACCTTAAAATAAAACTTGTAACTAGTGTTATTTTATTCCGTGAATAATGAGCATAACAGTGTTGAAAATTGTAAATAAAAATTAAACTTTGCTTATGACTAGCATGATAAATGAAAAAAAACTTGTGTAGAAAATATTAAAATAACAAAGTGGTGACTGTTCCATGAACCTACTAGAAGTACATGTAATCTTCATCCATATTATATCTGACCAGCAGCTGAGTAGAATATTTCCTTCCAATACTTTCACACAAGATCATATCGCCACTTTAAAATTTAAAACGGTAGATACACCCTTTCAACTCCAAGGGGAAGATTTTGTTATTGACAGTCATTCTTATGTATTGCACACTCATTTCACCAGTTTATCTAACACCCATTTAAAAACAGAGTTTCTAACATAATAGTTGCCATGTCATCAAAATCTTATAGTGGTGACAGCAGAAATGGTGGTAAAGCGGTGGTAAAGTCCTTGTACCACCAGAATATGAAATGAGTTTGCACTACTATAGAACATAAAATAAACATATCGTAAGCTACTGATTAGCTAAACCTAATCCTCATCACTGTCACTTTCAGCTACTGCACTGTCATCAGACATCACTTCTTCCTCTGATGAACCTGCTACATCGTCATCACTTTCTAATGTATCATCTTCCTCTGCTATGTCTATTGGGATAATTGGACATTGACACAAGATGGGCACAAGTGTCCCATTGTTTTCAGTCTATACGTGACCATTAATTGCCAGAGGAATATTTGGCTTAGGAATATGGGCTAATTTCAAAATTCCAGTCTGATTTACTCGTCTAATATGCTGAGACAATGTCTTTCTACATGGTGTAAATTGGCTGAGGTCAATATTGCGCTCGGGATTAATGCACTTCTACTTCAAAATAGAGTAGCGAAGATCATGTAAACTCTTATGACGACTTTTTCCATAGATGGCACATGTAAACTCTTCTAGGTCGATCACCTTGTCATCAGAGATATGCCAAACATCAAGTTAATTTACATCTTGAAATCTCACTGTCTTCTGACTCAGTTTTATTGGTTTAATTTTCCCCACGCGTGAATGCGCAAAGAGACAGAAATGCAGTGCAGAGCTACCATCATTGTTGGATATGTGAATTACAATCAGAAGCCTTCTTGTGTTGTCTGAGCCAGTATCAAACGAAATAGTGATGTCTAACTTGAAAGCATGATGCAGCAATATGAAAAACACATCACTGTCAAAACTGCGAATGCGAACTGTATCATAGCCTTGCTCCTGTGAATAGAGACATTATCAGTTTCTTTTTGATTTGAGAACAATGATGTAATCTCAGTTTTATTAACTGTTGTTCCATCTTCAGACGCAAGAAGGTAGCAGTTACCATGAGGGACAGTTATTATTTTTTTCTATGCAAGTTTTGGAGCAAAATCATCAGAGCACCAAACATCATTCATAACATCAACTAACTGTGATTTGTTCTCACTGTTCATCAGAAATGTCTTCCAATCAGCTGGCTTTTTTGCAATGGCCCACTTATGATCAATGCATCACTGGTACCAAGCATCTGTCTCTCCATTTGCTTAATCGAGCCTTCTGTGCTAAAGATAATGTCGCTACTCCTTGGTATGCTGTCAAATATTGCAAGTGCAATGAGATAATAGTTGCTGGTGTTGTTTGACATAACATGGAAGAAAGCATTGTCATCTTGTATGACCAGAGTACTGCTTAAATCACTTGGGACTGGTGCATCACTCACATCCTGGACAAGATACAACCAGCACATCCAAAGGCGTAGGGAAAATTCAACCATAAAACTGATTCAGAAGATTATGCGATTTCAAGATGTACTCTGTAAATTAGGATATGTTTGGCAGATCTCCGATGACTCGGTGACCGTCCTAGAAGAGTTAACATGTGACATGAATCGCTACTCTATCTTGAAGCAGTAGTGAGCAATATCGACTTCAGCCAATTTCCACCATGTAGAAATACATTGTCTCAGCATATTAGACGAGTAAATTATCAGACTGGAATTTGGAAATTAGCCGATATTCCTCAGCCATATATTCATTTAGCAATTAATGGTCACGGATGGACTGAAAACAATGAGAAACTTGTGCCCGTCTGGTGTCAAGGTCCAATTATCCCAATAGACATAGCAGAGGAAGGTGATGCATTAGAAAGTGATGACGATGTAGCAAGTTCATCAGAGGGAGAAGTGTTGTCTGATGACAGTGCAGTAGCTGAAAGTGACAGTGATGAGGATTAGGTTTAAATAATCAGTAGCTGATTATATGTTTATTTTATGTTCTATGGTAGTGCAAATGTGTTTCATATTCTGGTGGAACAAGGACTTTACCACCATTTCTGCTGTCACCACCATAATAATTTGATAACACGGCAACTATTATGTTAGAAATTATGTTTTTAAATGTATGTTAGATAAACTGGTGAAATGAGTGTGCAATACATAAGAATGATTGGCAATAACTAAATTTTCCCCTTGGAATTGAAAGGGCGTATATGCCGTTTTAAATTTTAAAGTGGCGATATGATCTTGTGTAGAAGTACTGTTTTTTTGCAATGAAGGAAGTATTCTACTCAGCTGCTGGTCAGATCTAATATGGATGAAGATTACATGTAATTCTAATTGGTTTATAGAACACTTACCAAGTTATATTTTAAGGTTAGTTTTTTCTGTGTTCGCACTAAAATACACAAAAATGACCGGAAATACACGAAAAATACGTTTATTTACCTGTTTATGAATTATCTACAAGACAGGTATATTTTTATTGGGATAATTGGATTATTCATCCCCAAAAACATATGTATAGACACCAAGTTTGTGACTCTAACTGCATTAGAACTCGTGATTTCCAAATTTCAATGGCGGCCATTTTGAAATGGCCTAAAATATGTGGTCCATCCGACTTTTATTTGATGGCATCGACTTTTAATATTGGGGGAGGTCTAATGAGCAAAAAAAACTTGGTCTCAGACTTTCAAAGGTGGAGAGTGCACAGTAAACCTTTCTGTCCCATGGACTAACACAAAAAATGTTCAAAAATGCACGAGAAATACGTTTGAATAGCTGTTTATAAATTTTCCACAAGACAGAAACATTTTTTATTGGCAAAATTGGATTCCTCATCCCCAAAAACATATACATAGACACCAATTTTGTGACTCTAACTGCCGCAGAACTCAAGTTATGGCACAAAACGAGATTTCCAGATTTCGATGGCGGCCATTTTGAAAATGGCCCAAAACAGGTAGTCCATCCCAACTTTTTTTTGATGGCATCGACTTTTAATATCGGGGGAGGTCCAAGGAGCAAAAAACACTTGGTCTCAGACTGTCCTGGGGGGGGGGGTGCACGGTAACCCTATCTGGCCCATGGACTATTTGTTCAACAACGACTCAACAGCTTTGGGAATTCTCCTTCTTGTGGGATGGGTTATCATGCAATCCATATGAATGGACATGGTCTGCAAACTACTGCAGGCGTTTTGTATGTCCATATTATTACCCAGTATGATGAGTTTTTTCAGAAACGTTTTTTTTTTAAGAGGAGATCCATTGTTGAGGATAACGCGTGATGAAAGTGTAGAAAAATGTATATTTTAGTGACCTTCTTTATTAAACTTGCGTATGTTTAGCAACTTTGCTTTGTAATATCAATTATTGCAAAAAACATAATTAACATGATTATGAGAGGATCATTTCAGTTTAATATTAACATAAGTGTTTAAAATAATAAAATCTTTGCCTCGAACATTCGCACAAACTAAAGCCACTATAGACAGTTTGGGAAAGATGCCATTTAGTAAATACATTGTGGTGTTTGCACATATAAGTAAATATATGTAGGCCTAGTCTACTGATAATGATCAAACATTTGTGGTAATTTAAAAGACTTGAAATGCACAGAAACTATACATAAGACTTTTTTTTCCATCACCTCCCGGCTACTAATTTTCGTGTTCTATTGTGGGTATTTTTTATTTTTATGATGATCTGCGTCGAATTAGAAAAAGTCTGTCCTTAGATCTTGCCAAGCAAATTGCAGTGGCACTGCTCAGTAGCAAGTTAGATTATTGTAACTTTTCTTTTCACAATATGCCAGAAAAGGATATCGCTAAATCACAACGCGCTCAGAACACTGTCTTGCACGTGTTGTAACCAAGGCCCACGTTTAGTTGTTCCGTTCCTATTCTAAAACAAAGTGACATATCGTCGCCTCGGAGCTAAAGGATCCTATCTGACACTCGTCAGAGTCGCCTCGGAGCTAAAGGATCCTATCTGCCACTCTGACGAGTGTCAGATAGGATCCTTTAGCTCCGAGGCGACGGTATACGACCCTTTATTCCCCTTTCGACAAATGTATGGATAGCTATTGCTACTCATACCATTCTAAAATTACCGCTCTTGATAGAGTACTTACGATGTTTCAGATTGGCTTTTATACTATTTTAATCTGTTGGCCGCCATATGATTTTCCGATTATCACATTATGCCTCATAACTTTGGAACAAATAAAGATAAACAAAATAGGTATCAAAGTAATCAGAATTGAAATTGTAATACTGTACAATCACGTATTTAATGATAGAGGATACATCATTTGCATTAATCCAAGATGGCCGCCATGTGATTTGCCGATTATCATGTTATACAGCATGACTTTGGAACAAATAAAGATAGAAACATGTATTATGTGTCAAAATAATAAGGTTGATATTATAAGACTGTGTATGTATATGGTAGTCATTTTGATGGTATTTTGCATCAATTAAAGATGGCCGCCATCTGATTTGCCGATCATTACATTATGCAATGATAGCATTATGCATCATAACTTTGGACCAAATGAAGATAACAACATATGTAAGGTATCAAATAATCAGGACGGAAATTTCTACATCCTGTATGTATATATATGATAATAGCAAACTGCTAATTTGCATGAATTCAAGATGTCCGCCATATGATTTACAAATTGTCACATTACACATTGGAACAAATGAGCTGGAAATATATATCTTGGGTAAATATAAACAGGGGTAAAATTTCAATACAGTTTATATATATTATGTCAATAACAGAAGGCTAATTTGCATAAATCAAAGATGGTCAGTCTAATTTGCCAATCACCACATTTTGCCTCATAACTACGGAACAAACACATAAGAAAATACATCATAATTACTCTTGAAAACTGTGCAGTTACGTCTAATTTACATAAATTTAATATGGTTATCGTTGGATTTGTCGTTTATTTTTGGGGAGGCTGTTATCGTTGAAATAAATCAACTGCATCTTGCAGTACATTTGATGGGTACATGTATTATGGTTATTCGAAAAGAGAGCTTGATTCTGTCTCGATATTGCCATGATTGTGCATAGACGATTTGAAGCAATATTCTCTCTTTCAATCATGAGATGATATAAACATTATCTGAGATGATGCCATTCTTAGCACCTTGCTGGGTCCTGTTACACATGAATTTTTGATCACATCTGTGTATGTTCCCCTTGATACTATAACATCAAGCTTTGGCACCAACCTGGCATGATGTACCGCGCTTGTCTAATGAGCCATTAGGTGCTTTACAATAACATATTCCAGTACCTTAGAGCTCATGCTGATAAAGGTCTGTAATTACTCAAAATATTTCTGAGATTATTTTTGAAAATCTTACATTAGCTGTAAGCGAAACACAGATCACTACAATATAAAAAAAATGTGCAATAGTACAGTCAGTACTAAGCCATGGCTCGAAGGTATGAACAATTTGGAAGCTGGTCAGGATCGATAAAAAGGAAGACCTCCCCTTATCAGATGCTGGTCGCTCTGGTCATCTCTATACGTGAAAATGGACGAATGTGATCATTGATCAACTGCAGTTTCCATTTGACTCATAAAGGCGATGCCAATATTGACCTTGTAGAGAGATTAATATATTTCGCAAAAAGGTTTATGTCTGGATCCTCGAAAGAGGAAGTCAGACATGACATAATATACGCATCTGAGTTACTACATACTATAATATGTATCAATGAGCTGACCTGCCAGTTAAGTAACAGAAGAGAAGATAGTGATTTTTTCATTGCATGAAACTGTTAAACCTTTTTATTCTCTAGCAAGTATGATGATACTGGCCCACTTCGCGTGTACATTTGATACGAGGTGCACTCTGCATGCTGCCAGCTTTTGAGAAATGTTGTTGTGGATTTGTCATTCTTCGAAATGTTTGGTTGTATAGGCATTATCAGGTGAACTATTTTGATACATACCCATGCTTTTCAAGGAATGAGCTCGCTGCACTACTACTATTCACCGGTATAACATCATATTTTTGTAAGGGAGCAAAACGATTTGAATACATCTACTTTATTCCTAGCACCTGAGTTATCCTTCTGACCATAGAAAAGCGTGTCAAGCTCTTCTAAAATGGTGTGGTTGCTGGTTGGTGTATGTCCTATTCTTGTAGCCGACATACATGTAAACGTACCAGGGCTAACTGGCATTTCACAATGAGATGATGTTTTATATCAAACATGTAAAGTTATTGACTGTATGTATTTGGTACTATATGTGTTTCCCATGTATGACTTACACTTATTTGCATATTTTTAAAGGTAATTGACCTTAAAACAATACCATGAATGAGTACAGATTCCATCAAAACCACAAAATCGTCTCCAAGAAGTAGTAAATCAGTTCATTTGTTCAAATGTTGTGCTACAAAATGACAAGCTGCAAATCATATGGCGGTAAGTCAGTTAATTTTATTCAAAGGTTCCCATAAATTGATAGCTGGAAATCACATGGCGGCTATATTTAATTTTATTTACATTTTTTACACAATCTGTCCAATTTTATCGAGGAATAATTCATGTTATATTCACTTCTTTTTTATACTCATTATACTGTGTTGTAGTGCAGGCGCTGCAACATGTCATCAAACCTGCTACATATAGGTGCCAGAAGCACCATCATATTATCATCATTTTTTTAACTGAATATTTTAGTCCTAACATGTTATTATTAGTTTGGGATTTTTACCTAAACATTTTTACTGTACAATATAGGAGATTTTCTACTATGAATTGTCACTTAAATGCCATACTGGCCGAAAAGTGACGTTAAAAAGTTATTTTACTTAGTACTTACTTAGCTTTTGTTATCATCATGTACAAAATTGCACAGTATTGCAAATATAATAATGGTGCATTTTGACATGTCATACCTGTTGATAACTTTATTTGTTCCAAAATTATGAGGCATATGGCTTAATGTAATAATCTACAAATAAGATGGTGGCCATTCTTAATTTATGCAAATTAGGTTTCTGTATCTTTTTACAAGTAAGTTCACAGTATTTCAAATTCAGTAGTTCAATTGTGATGTATTTTGACACTTCATGTGTGTTGATATCTTTATCTGTTCCAAAGGTAACGATATAATGAGACAATCACATGGCGGACATCTTTAATTCATGCAAAGTAAACCTTTGATATCAGCATAATACGTACTCACACAGTGTTGCACATTTAATCTTGACTATTTTGAGCTTTTATACGTGTTTGTATCTTCTTTTGTGCCAAAGTTCTGAAGCATAATGTGATAATCGGCAAATTAGATGGCGGCCATCTTTGATTATGCAAATAATGTTTCTAGTGTCATCATATAGTTACTTGCACATTATTTACAATTTAATCCTGATAATTTAGACACATTATACATGTTTCTTCCGTCATTTGTACCAAAGTTATGAGGCATAATGTAAAAACCAGAAAATTGGATGGCGGCCTTCTTAAATTTATGCAAATTAGGCCTCTTGTGTTAAAGGATTTTTGTCCCCCTCCGAAAAATATCACAAAGTATATTTTAAATAGTCCGTGTGCAAAGTTTCATGAGTTTATACCAAAATGCACACCAGGACCTAGCATCTGGACTGTGTCCATGGACTAGATGAGAAGGAGGCTGCTATAACAGATCAACGCCGACTTAAGTCATGTTATTACTATTATATCTACACAAACTATATGAACTATGAAACTTTACCTTGGCCTAGATGTTGATTGTAAGTAAATGCAATAATATTTGTTGGGACAGCGTCAAAGACGCTGGCCAACATTGGCCCAGCATAGGTTCAACGTTTTCAGTTATTATTACATTTAATTACAGTATGGTCAGTAGCTGCCTATAGTTTAGATGCATGTCTGGGTCGCCCCAGAGCAAATATGTCGTGGGATAAATAGGGGCACTGTGATGTCGAGCGGATTGCTTTGCTCCACAGTAATATAATTATAAGGAGTATTGAAGACATTGTATCTTAAAAGGACTGGCTCAAGCTAAAGTCATAAAAAAATCGGCGATTTTATTTTGGCTTATTAATATGAACATATGATGTAAACATGTCCATAGACTAGAACTGCAAACGTTGTTTAATTAGTGTGCTGCGCATTTACCAGTCAGGCTAGATATAGAGATGAAATTCCCGTATTTCTTATTTTTGACATGGGTCTCTATATCTAGCCCTACTGATAAATGCGCAGCACAAAAAATAAAAAAACATTTGCAGTTCTAATTTATGGACATGTTTACATTATGGTCATATTAAAAAGCCCAAATAAAATCACCCATTTTGTATGATTTTATATGATTTTAGCCTGAGCCAGTCCCTTTAATCTACTTATAAATGAGTCGTCGTTGCCAGACTTCCACACCCAAACGATACGATATAAATGTTCTCAAACCAATGTCCACTAAGTGGTCAACGATATCCAAATCTCAATGATGTTGGATCGGGGTTGTTTTTTAAATTGTATTTTATTTTACTTTCCAGTTGAAAAACATGTTAAAAATGGTACAATATCATTATTATTAATTAAATAACATGTCATGTCATGTCATGTCATCATGTGTAACGGTAACAGGTCGAGACGTCACCCCAAGAGGCCTGTTAACCATAGGTCAGTTATAGAATAAAATCAAACAAGCAAATTAAATGTGTTTTCGAAACCAAGAATTTTCTTTAGCCTATTAATTATTTTAACATTTTGCTTCCAGTTTATTTTATTTCTACATATGCCTACTTTGGAAAGATTCTAAGTTATGATCGAATGTTAATAACGTGTATATCATCTGAGATACATGTAAACTGCTCAGGTAAATGCATGTTGTTTCTATGGATATTGCACAATCCTCTGGGGATTAAAGAGATGCGGATGTCACTTTGTGAAGTGACAGATGTGTCCCTTTAATCCCCAGAGAACCATATATGGACATGTTAAATCGGAAATGGCATCGTAAATGACATGCGATCAGTTGTCGTCAATCGATCATCGTGCCTTAGATCTTGAAAAGACACTAAATGACCTTTAAATTGTATATTCACCCTTGTATGTCATTCTGTTTGTCCGTAAGCAGTAATAAACGGATTTGCACTGAACCAAAATACACGAATGTGTACACAAATGCAACGTCTCTCAATATCTAACACCTGAAACATAGAGTGTTTTACCATGAGAAAATATCTTGGGAATAACTTAACCCCGAGTTATTTTGTAGCGCAATATTGTTATGTACAACGGAGTTTATTCATCAACAGACATGACCTCAATCTAAAAAGTTGCCAGGGATACATTTACTGAGACTCTTTAGTTGCCTCAGGTCATCTGGTCAACTCAGCAACGCCAATGTTATTTAAACTCCTCAAGTTGTGGTGTGATACCATTCAATGTATTTTATATGCGCAGAAGCAGCTGCAAAGTATTGCAAATATTTTGAGGTAAGTGAAATATTTGTAAACATTCATTTTGAGCTGTTATTTTATAACCAAATCAACCACCTGGAACGTATTCATAATCTGTGTCAACTCAGAAACGCTCATAATTTAGCAAAATATCATTCAAAACATGTTAAACTGAACAAAGTGTTTGATAATGATGGCCATCCCCCTACCGCATCGGTGGGCAATGATACTTCTATTTTAAATACATTAAAAATCGGTCCAGGTTGTCCGTATTCAACTCAGCAACATTATTATTTCGGGTCAACTCAACAACGTTTCTGAGTTGACTGGTAACGTTGCTGAGTTTACTAAATTTTACTTTCCTGTCTCACTAATGTAATTAAGACTAAAAAACGTAACTCTATAAATGTAAAATGCAGATAAAAAAGTTTTTATTTAAATTAGATTGGGAGAGTATTCGCTTATGCAGATATTTTTACAGCAATAAAACAACGTTTCTGAGTTGAACTAAAAAACGTTGCTGAGTTGACTGAATTCTGCTTTCTGACTCATTATTGTAATAAAAACTGAAATTTTAACTCAATCAATGTGCAATGCAGTTTGATTAAATTAGAATGAGAGAGTATTTTAACAGTTTTTTAGAGAAATAAAACTACAAATAACACTTAGTTAAATTTCTGAATCAAATTTACCCTCATCATATTGGCATGCATGTATTGTACGATGGCCTTCGACATAAATGTTCAGCATTAGGCATATTATGTTCCCATTTCCTTCTTGTCTCTATAAATGATGAATCAAAGCCAACACATCATTTTTCAAAAAATGGGGCTCTTAAGTGTTGAGAGATCTCGTAGATGCGCTTAACACTTGACGTTTTCATCTCATTATCGAGTCTTGTCAACTCAGAAACAATAAGGTCAACTCAGCAACTACTTAATTTCACAATAAAATATTTGTTCTGTCTTAACAATTTTTCTTTTAAAAAGTGTTATAAACACTATTAATCAAATCAAATCAAATCATATATGAAATGGTACTGAAAAATATAATACGTGCACAGTAAAGTTGTGATTTTTATTTTAAATGTTCAATGTGTGGGATGCACTTCTTATAATGTGTGCCTGCGGTAATAACGGTTGTGTATTCAGTGGTGGATTCAGAGGAAGGCGCCATCAAATCCCCCCCCCCCATCGAGGGTCTCAGAAACAAAAAAAACGAACATATTCGGCCGAAATATGCTCTAGAACGCACCATTCGAAGACTTAGATTTCAAAATTTCCCGGGGGAGAATACCCTCGGACCCCTCTAGAGGTTGTCTATCCCGGATGTGATGTGTATAAATTATTTTTTTAAATCGGCGCCCTCCCCCGTCTGGCAATGCCTGGATACGCCCACAGGTATTAATCTCACCTTTTCCAAATATTCATATATGTAGTGTTGTAAGTTTTGCTTTCGTATCGGGGTAAGTCTACTTATAGTCCTTATTCTTTACTCTTTTATTATAGATGGCATCGGAACACTACTTTTAATATTGTTATTATCCGGATTAGATGCTAATAAAAGCATATGGTCCCGATAACATTTCTTCATGTATTCTCAAACAATGTGCAAACGTTCCAGCTCCATCATTAACCTCGCTTTTTAAAGAATGAGTTTTGCCTCTGGTCACATACCAACCCAGTGGAAACAAGCAAATGTTGTACCAGGGGACCAAATCATCAGTTTCAAACTATATACCAATTTCACTTTTATTCATAGTATCTAAGGTTATGGAGAGATATATTTACAATAGTTTTTTTATAATATTGTTGAACCGCCAATTAATACTCACAAACATAGCTTTATCACCGGCAAATCGTGTACGACACAGCTCATATCCGTTTATGATACAGTTGGTGAGCACTTCGATGAGGATAAACAAGCTGATATGATATTTTTGGATATTGTGCCTTAGTGTAAAGTACTTTCATTTACAAGAAATGTTACCCCTATTGTATTTAAGTATCATCTTAACGGAACTATATTAGAATATTATCGTGCTGTAATGACCCGGGAGTCAAAGTTGAGAAGGGTTTAGTATTCAACAATCATTTTTTTAAAAGCTTCAATACGGCCCATAGAGTCGATTGAAATAGAGTATTGAACGAATTCGGATTTTACTTTTTTTTAAATCACTATTTGTGCCTGATTTTTCTAATAGTGTAGCATCATTATTAAGTTACTATGAACCTGACAAAAGACTCAAGTCAGAACGGATCACTCTTTTATCCGAGTCATGTCAGAACTAAGACGTTTAAACATTTCTATTCTAATCGCGTAGTTAGGATTTGGAATAGTCTACCGAGGGACTTGCGCCAGGAGCAAACATTGACAAGCTTTGTACGTCAACTGAATAGTTTTTATTATATAAAGTTCGAGGTCAGTTTGGACTGTGATAATGTTTGTACCTGGACAAACACCTGTGGATGTCGGGCGTGTGTCAGATATTATAATTAGCATAATCAACATGTTTTAATACCATATTATGCTGGAAAGCGTTTCACTATGCTCCCAACACAATAATTTAATATGCATGGCATATCATCCTTACTACCACAACCATTATTGATGGGAGAAAGCTTTTTGCTATGCTTTCCAAGAATGAGGCAGGTTTTCTCATTTGTCGATACCCATGTGTTGGCAGCCGAGGAGCCACCAGTCCTTCTAATATTAATATTTTCTTATAAGATAGATTAATTTGCCATTTTTCGGACAGTTATTTCTAGCAGGTGCGAGGGTAATTCCCGGTATTGGGTGGGGGCCGAACTTGGCCAGCATTTGTCCGGTACTGGGTTGATTTCTTG
>OZ024910.1:44086101-44211313 GCA_964017125.1 Flabesymbios commensalis | reverse complement strand
CGTCAAGTGTTAAGCGCATCTACGAGATCTCTCAACACTTGAGAGCCCCATTTTTTGAAAAATGATGTGTTGGCTTTGATTCATCATTATAGAGACAAGAAGGAAATGGGAACATAATATGCCTAATGCTGAACATTTATGTCGAAGGCCATCGTACAATACATGCATGCCAATATGATGAGAGTAAATTTGATTCAGAAATTTAACTAAATGTTATTTGTAGTTTTATTTCTGTAAAAAACTGTTAAAATACTCTCTCATTCTAATTTAATCAAATTGCATTGCACATTGATTGAGTTAAAATTTCAGTTTTTATTACAATAATGAGTCAGAAAGCAGAATTCAGTCAACTCAGCAACGTTTTTTAGTTTAACTCAGAAACGTTGTTTTATTGCTGTAAAAATATCTGCATAAGCGAATACTCTCCCAATCTAATTTAAATAAAAACTTTTTTATCTGCATTTTACATTTATAGAGTTACGTTTTTAGTCTTAATTACATCAGTGAGACAGAAAGTAAAATTTAGTTAACTCAGCAACGTTACCAGTCAACTCAGAAACGTTGTTGAGTTGACCCGAAATAATAATGTTGCTGCGTTGAATACGGACAACTTGGACCGATTTTTAATGTATTTAAAATAGAAGTATCATTGCCCACCGATGCGGTAGGGGGATAGCCGTCATTATCAAACACTTTGTTCAGTTTAACATGTTTTGAATGATAT
Source organism: Flabesymbios commensalis (assembly GCA_964017125.1). Lineage (NCBI taxonomy): Eukaryota > Metazoa > Annelida > Polychaeta > Terebellida > Flabelligeridae > Flabesymbios > Flabesymbios commensalis. The sequence continues at coordinate 44,210,589 of OZ024910.1, read as the reverse complement.
TTTGCTAAATTATGAGCGTTTCTGAGTTGACACAGATAATTAATACGTTCCAGGTGGTTGATTTGGTTATAAAATAACAGCTCAAAATGAATGTTTACAAATATTTCACTTACCTCAAAATATTTGCAATACTTTGCAGCTGCTTCTGCGCATATAAAATACATTGAATGGTATCACACCACAACTTCAGGAGTTTAAATAACACTGGCGTTGCTGAGTTGACCAGATGACCTGAGGCAACTAAAGAGTCTCAGTAAATGTATCGCTGGCAACTTTTTATATTGAGGTCATGTCTGTTGATGAATAAACTCCGTTGTACATAACAATATTGCGCTACAAAATAACTCTGGGTTAGGTTATTCCCAAGATATTTTCTCATGGTAAAACACTCTATGTTTCAGGTGTTAGATATTGAGAGACGTTGCATTTGTGTACACATTTGTGTATTTTGGTTCAGTGCAAATCCGTTTATTACTGCTTACGGACAAGCAGAATGACATACAAGGGTGAATATACAATTTAAAGGTCATTTAGTGTCTTTTCAAGATCTAAGGCACGATGATCGATTAACGACAACTGATCGCATGTCATTTACGATGCCATTTCCGATTTAACATGTATATATATGGTTCTCTGGGGATTAAAGGGACACATCTGTCACTTCCCAAAGTGACATACGCATCTCTTTAATCCCCAGAGGATTGTGCAATATCCATAGAAACAACATGCATTTACCTGAGCAGTTTACATGTATCTCAGATGATATACACGTTATTAACATTCGATCATAACTTAGAATCTTTCCAAAGTAGGCATATGTAGAAATAAAATAAACTGGAATCAAAATGTTAAAATAGTTAAAAGGCTAAAGAAAATTCTTGGTTTCGAATCAAATTTAATTTGCTTGTTTGATTTTATTCTATAACTGACCTATGGTCGACAGGCCTCGTAGGGGTGACGGCTCGACCTGTTACCGTTAACCATGATGACATGACATGACATGACATGGTTTTTAATTAATAATAATGATATTGTACCATTTTTAACATGTTTTTCAACTGGAAAGTCAAATAAAATACAATTTAAAAAACAACCCCGATCCAACATCATTGAGATTGGATATCGTTGACCACTTAGTGGACATTGGTTTGAGAACATTTATATCGTATCGTTTGGGTGTGGAAGTCTGGCAACGACGACTCATTCATAAGTAGATTAAAGGGACTGGCTCAGGCTAAAATCATATAAAATCATACAAAATGGGTGATTTTCTTTTGGCTTTTTAATATGACCATATTGTAAACATGTCCATAAATTAGAACTGCAAATGTTTTTTATTTTTTGTGCTGCGCATTTATCAGTTAGGCTAGATATAAAGACCCATGTCAAAAATAAGAAATACGGGAATTTCATCTCTATATCTAGCCTGACTGGTAAATGCGCAGCACACTAAATAAACACCTTTCGCAGTTCTAGTCTATGGACATGTTTACATCATATGTTCATATTAATAAGCCAAAATAAAATCGTCGATTTTTTTATGACTTTAGCTTGAGCCAGTCCTTTTAAGATACAATATATTCAATACTCCTTATAATTATATTACTGTGGAGCAAAGCAATCCGCTCGACATCACAGTGCCCCTATTTATCCCACGACATATTTGCTCTGGGGCGACCCAGACATGCATCTAAACTATAGGCAGCTACTGACCATACTGTAAGTAAATGTAATAATAACTGAAAACGTTGAACCTATGCTGGGCCAATGTTGGCCAGCGTCTTTGACGCTGTCCCAACAAATATTATTGCATTTACTTACAATCAACATCTAGGCCAAGGTAGAGTTTCATAGTTCATATAGTTTGTGTAGATATAATAGTAATAACATGACTTAAGTCGGCGTTGATCTGTTATAGCAGCCTCCTTCTCATCTAGTCCATGGACACAGTCCAGATGTTAGGTCCTGGTGTGCACTTTGGTATAAACTCATGAAACTTTGTACACGGACTCTTTAAAATATACTTTGTGATATTTTTCGGAGGGGGACAAAAATCCACAAGAGGCCTAATTTGCATAAATTTAAGAAGGCCGCCATCCAATTTGCCGCTTTTTACATTATGCCTCATAACTTTGGTACAAATGACGGCACAAACATGTATAATGTGTCTAAATTATCAGGATTAAATTGTAGATAATGTGCAAGTAACTATATGATGACACTAGAAAAATTATTTGCATAATCAAAGATGGCCGCCATCTAATTTGCCGATTATCACATTGTGCTTCAGAACTTTGGCACAAAAGAAGATACAAACACGTATAAAAGCTCAAAATAATCAAGATTAAATGTGCAACACTGTGTGAGTACGTATTATGCTGATATCAAAGGTTTACTTTGCATAAATTAAAGATGACCGCCATGTGATTGTCTCATAATATCGTTAACTTTGGAACAGATAAAGATATCAACACACATGAATATTCAAAATACATCACAATTGAACTACTGAATTTGAAATACTGTGAACTTACTTGTATAATGATACAGAAACCTAATTTGCATAAATTAAGAATGGCACCATCTTATTTGTAGATTATCACATTAAGCCATATGACTCATAATTTTGGAACAAATAAAGTTATCAACAGGTATGACATGTCAAAATGCACCATTATTATATTTGCAATACTGTGCAATTTTGTACATGATGATAACAAAAGCTAAGTAAGTACTAAGTAAAATAACTTTTTAACGTCACTTTTCGTCCAGTATGGCCTTTAAGTGAGAATTCATAGTAGAAAATCTCCTATATTGTGCAGTAAAAATGTTTAGGTAAAAATCCCAAACTAATAATAAAATGTTAGGACTGAAATATTCAGTTAAAAAACATGATGATAATATTATGATGGTGCTTCTGGCACCTATATGTAGCAGGTTTGATGACATGTTGCAGCGCCTGCACTACAACACAGTATAATGAGTATAGAAAAGAAGTGAATATAACATGAATTATTCCTCAATAAAATTGGACAGATTGTGTAAAAAATGTAAATAAAAATAAATATAGCCGCCATGTGATTTCCAGCTATCAATTTATGGGAACCTTTGAATAAAATTAACTGACTTACCGCCATATGATTTGCAGCTTGTCATTTTGTAGCACAACATTGGAACAAATGAACTGATTTACTACTTCTTGGAGACGATTTTGTGGTTTTGATGGAATCTGTACTCATTCATGGTATTGTTTTAAGGTCAATTACCTTTAAAAATATGCAAATAAGTGTAAGTTATACATGGAAAACACATACAGTACCAAATACATACAGTCAATAATTTCACATGTTTGATATAAAACAACATCTCATTGTGAAATGCCAGTTAGCCCTGGTACGTTTACATGTATGTCGGCTACAAGAATAGGACATACACCAACCAGCAACCACAGCATTTTAGAAGAGCTTGACACGCTTTTCTATGGTCAGAAGGATAACTCAGGTTCTAGGAATAAAGTATTCAAATCGTTTTGCTCCCTTACAAAAATATGATGTTATACCGGTGAATAGTAGTAGTGTAGCGAGCTCATTCCTTGAAAAGCATGGGTATGTATCAAAATAGTTCACCTGATAATGCCTATACAACCAAGCATTTCGAAGAATGACAAATCCACAACAACATTTCTCAAAAGCTGGCAGCATGCAGAGTGCACCTCGTATCAAATGTACACGCGAAGTGGGCCAATATCATCATACTTGCTAGAGAATAAAAAGGTATAACAGTTTCATGCAATGAAACAATCACCATCTTCTCTTCTGTTACTTAACTGGCAGGTCAGCTCATTGATGCATATTATAGTATGTAGTAGCTCAGATGCGTATATATGTCATTTCCGACTTCCTCTTTCGAGGATCCAGACATAAACCTTTTTGCGAAATATATTAATCTCTTTACAAGGTCAATATTGGCATCGCCTTTATGAGTCAAATGGAAACTGCAGTTGATACGGCTAACTAACCTGATCAATGATCACAATCGTCCATTTTCACGTATAGAGATGACCAGAGCGACCAGCATCTGATAACGGGAGGTCTTCCTTTTTATCGATCCTGACCAGCTTCCAAATTGTTCATACCTTCGAGCCATGGCTTAGTACAGACTGTACTATTGCACATTTTTTTTATATTGTAGTGATCTGTGTTTCGCTTACAGCTAATGTAAGATTTTCAAAAATAATCTCAGAAATATTTTGAGTAATTACAGACCTTTATCAGCATGAGCTCCAAGGTACTGGAATATGTTATTGTAAAGCACCTAATGGCTCACTTAGAAAAGCGCGGTACACCATACCAGGTTGGTGCCAAAGCTTGATTTTATAGTATCAAGGGGAACATACACAGATGTGATCAAAAATTCATGTGTAACAGGACCCAGCAAGGTGCTAAGAATGGCATCATCTCAGATAATGTTTATATCGTCTCATGATTGAAAGAGAGAATATTGCTTCAAATCGTCTATGCACAATCATGGCAATATCGAGACAGAATCAAGCTCTCTTTTCGAATAACCATAATACATGTACCCATCAAATGTACTGCAAGATGCAGTTGATTTATTTCAACGATAACAGCCTCCCCAAAAATAAACGACAAATCCAACGATGACCATATTTAATTTATGTAAATTAGACGTAACTGCACAGTTTTCAAGAGTAATTATGATGTATATTCTTATGTGTTTGTTTCATAGTTATGAGGCAAAATGTGGTGATTGGCAAATTAGACTGACCATCTTTGATTTATGCAAATTAGCCTTCTGTTATTGTCATAATATATATAAACTGTATTGAAATTTCACCCTGTTTATATTTACCCAAGATATATATTTCCAGCTCATTTGTTCCAATGTGTAAGAGGCATAATGTGAAAATTTGTAAATCATATGGCGGACATCTTGAATTCATGCAAATTAGCGGTTTGCTATTATCATATATATACATACAGGATGTAGAAATTTCTGTCCTGATTATTTGATACCTTACATATGTTGTTATCTTCATTTGGTCCAAAGTTATGATGCATAATGCTATAATTGCATAATGTAATGATCGGCAAATCAGATGGCGGCCATCTTTAATTGATGCAAAATACCATCATAATGACTACCATATACATACACAGTCTTATAATATCAACCTTATTATTTTGACACATAATACATGTTTCTATCTTTATTTGTTCCAAAGTCATGATGTATAACATGATAATCGGCAAATCACATGGCGGCCATCTTGGATTTATGCAAATGATGTATCTTCTATCATTAAATACGTGATTGTACAGTATTACAATTTCAATTCTGATTACTTTGATACCTGATTTGTTTATCTTTATTTGTTCCAAAGGTATGAGGCATAATGGGATAATCGGAAAATCATACGGCGGCCAGCAGATTAAAAACGTATAAAAGCCAATCTGAAACATCGTAAGTACTCTATCAAGAGCGGTAATTTTAGAATGGTATGAGTAGCAATAGCTATCCATACATTTGTCGAACGGGGAATAAGGGGTCGATATGTCACTTTGTTTTAGAATAGGAACGGAACAACTAAACGTGGGCCTTGGTTACAACACGTGCAAGACAGTGTTCTGAGCGCGTTGTAATTTAGCGATATCCTTTTCTGGCATATTGTGAAAAGAAAAGTTACAATAATCTAACTTGCTACTGAGCAGTGCCACTGCAATTTGCTTGGCAAGATCTAAGGATAGACTTTTTCTAATTCGACGCAGATCATCATAAAAATAAAAAATACCCACAATAGAACACGAAAATTAGTAACCGGGAGGTGGTTGAAAAAAAAGTCTTATGGATAGTTTCTGTGCATTTCCAGTCTTTTAGATTACCAAAAATGTTTGATCATTATCGGTAGACTACATATATTTACTTATATGGGCAAACACCACAATGTATTTACTAAATGGCATCTTTTCCAAACTGTCTATAGTGGCTTTAGTTTGTGCGAATGTTCGAGGCAAAGATTTTATTATTTTAAACACTTATGTTAATATTAAACTGAAATGATCCTCTCATAATCATGTTAATTATGTTTTTTGCAATAATTGATATTACAAAGCAAAGTTGCTAAACATACGCAAGTTTAATAAAGAAGGACACTAACATATACATTTTTCTAAACTTTCATCACGCGTTATCCTCAACAATGGATCTCCTCTTCAAAAAAAAAAACGTTTCTGAAAAAACTCATCATACTGGGTAATAATATGAACATACAAAACGCCTGCAGTAGTTTGCAGACCATGTCCATTCATATGGATTGCATGATAACCCATCCCACGAAAAAGGAGAATTCCCAAAGCTGTTGAGTCGTTGTTGAACAAACATTTGGTAAAGCATTGATTGCTGGCATCAATTCAACATCGGGTAAACATCTTGGCTAAAATAGTCTGGCTGTGCTGTGTCAATATGAAGACGTTATTGAGATCTTTATCTGTCTCTCGTTTTACTCTGACTGCTTCTACTATACTATGTAAGGATTGTCTCTGACTTTAAGAATCAATTTCGCTTTATACTCACAACTTCTAAGTAGTTGACAGAGAAAATAATTACCAGATTAATAGAGCATTGAACTCGCTCCTCATTTGAATATTGCTTCATCGATAAAAACCGTGTTGTCTCCATCTCTGTCGCGGAAATATAAAGGGCATTATCGGCTTACTTTACAAATGTGCAGATATTGGCTTTTGGCATTGCAGGGCAGAGCTAATTCAATCAATAGTGTCAGTTATTAAATTATTTATTGCCGTATCGTTGAGTGTTACTGATAGAACAGTCAGCTTGGTCAGGGGTGTCGCTAGTCAACATTGTCAACCGGTCCCGCCCCCGGTTGACAAGCTGCCTATTGAAAAAACAGGCGAGGCACCAGTGTGATGTCTGCACACCCTCATTGACTGTCTAGTGGTGTTTAATCAATTTGTGACGCTGCAAAAATGTATGGCCGCCACCGTTAATAAGTTTTTAAGGTCACGTCAGGAAAATATAAACAAATTAAAATTCGAATCGAGCTGGTATGAACAGTATAAACGGCGGCCATTTTGTTTGAATTTCTGGAGTCTATAAACAACATAAACAAATGAAAATTCGAATCGAGCTGGTATGAACAGTATAAACGGCGGCCATTTTGTTTGAATTTCTGGAGTCTATAAACAACATCCAGCTCCCCGTCTGGAAACGGAGTGCCAGACAGGTGCCCCGTCTAGGGTGTCGCTGGATGATGGATCATCGGCAATGGCTGATTGGTTTGGTACCCATGTCACCGGATACGCGCACTGCAGTGGCCGGAAATGGCATCAGCGTGACAATATTAGCTCGATGTCGCGACCTGATGAAGGTAATGTTACATACACCATCAGACGGAATCCTTGCTAATATCAGAAATAGCTAGATATCTATTTCTGATGAAATGTAATGGCACTCTGCTGCCTGCGTAAACACCATCATATTGAACATGGTCAGCCAAACCAAAGTGCAATGGATAGGTAAATATGTTTGATTACTTGGGGGTTACCTTCATACCCCCCTCGACCCCCTCGAAACCTCACCCACAACCCTCGACCCTTGACCCACAACCCCCTCGACCCACAACCCCACGACCCTCGAACCACATCCCCCTCGACCCACAACCCCTCGACCCACAGCCCCCTCGACCCAAAATAAAAAAATCTGTTAATCGTAGCTATATTTATGGTCTGTTATCTGAGGGGGGGGGGGGGGGGGTTGAGCGGTAGATTATTTTTCCTCACATAATTTCAACTAGACTATTTCAAATTTGATTGAGCCTATACTAAGTCTACATCTTAAAAAACGGGTAGATTATTGACGTAAATTATTCAGATTAGACTATTTAAAGCAGAGTTTGTATTTTAAAAATATTACCAACCCCTCCGGCGATTGAATGATGGCCCTGTAGGAATGTAGGCCCCCTACATAATATATGCCTATGCTAGAGGTTGGCTTGTACCTGTAGGCTATAGACCTACTTTCGTGACTTTGCTGGGGTTTTTTCTGGGAAAGTTAGGCAGGAAACATCTATCACCAGAAACAACGACAAAATGGAATAATGTTGGGTTTAGTTGGCCCACCGTTTGCAACGCTGGCCCAACCTTAAACTTACATTGTTTCAATGCTTTGAGTTTGTTGGGAACACCGGAAATAGGCCTACAGCGGACCATTCCCGTGCCAAGGTGGTTCGAAAACCCCATCGACCTTCGTGAGGTTGAAACAATGTCAGGTTAATGTTGGCTGACCGTCTGTAAGGAATATGCAGCGTTCCCTATGACAATTAGTTTTAAAGTTATTGAATTAGGCAATGCCTGCCTAATTTGCATAACAATCAATTAAACAGCAACTTCCGGCAATGGAAACCGCACTTTTCAGAGTTCATGGGTATGGATAGTAAATTCATAAACAAAATGTTTTATGTGTGGTAACAAAAGCTAACCACTTGTGAAATTTTGGCCACTCCACTTGACTTAAGCAGTGTATCAAAATTTGTTTGTCCGTTTTTATAGACAAAGGGGTCTTGTCAAGTTAAAAAAAATCCCAAAATCCGAGAAATACTCGGATTGGCCAGACCCCACCCACCCACCCGCCTACTGTCATCTGTGGAAACTACAAATAAATGTGTCAAAATCAAAGGTAACTGTCTTATCGAGAAGTAAAATTAGAAACAGACCTGCATTTTATTTTGGTGAAAATCAGCTGGATGTAGTCGATCACTATAAATACCTGGGTTTAAATTTTAATTTCAATGGCAAATTCACAGTTGCCAAGAAAAAATTGTGCGAGAAAGGCAATAGAGCTATGTTTTCTTTACTGCGCAAAAGCAGACAACTGCAATTACCAATAGACATTCAATTACAACTATTTGATGTGCTAGTAAAGCCTGTTTTACTATATGGGTGTGAGGTCTGGGCTCATGAAGGTACAGACATTCTAGAAAAGTTACACCTCAGATTTTGTAAGTGTGTATTAAGTGTGAACAAATCGACATGACATTGTACCAATATGGTATATGGTGAACTGGGAGCTACGCCTCTCTCATTAATCACACAAAGTAGAATGGACATGTTCTGGGCTAGGATAAAACAAGTAGAGAAAAATCATAAAATATCAAGTCTGCTGTTTCAAATACTTTTAAAAATGTACAAAAATGACATCTTTTGCTCACCATTGGTAACGACAATTAAAAACGTATTGGAAGGTTGTGGTATTGCAGGCGCTTGGGAACACCAACGTCTCCCATTTAGTACAAACCATTTTAAAGTCATACTACAGCAACGTATCAGGGACCAATTCCTTCAGAAATGGTCAGCTGAAATAAATAAAAGTAGCAAATGCATCAACTACAGGATGTTTAAAACGTCTCTGCATCTTGAAGATTATTTAATAACGCTATCATATCACCAGCGATGTACAATGGCGAAATTTCGTTGCAGAAACCACTATCTTCCAATAGAGTCTGGTTGCCGTACTGATATATATCCCTCGTAATTTAAGAGTATGTGAACTTTGTAATGATTTGGGTGATGAATTTCACTTCTTGTTTATATGTCCACGTTTTAGCGAAGCCCGTAAAAAATACATTAAGAAGGTATTGGTTCGATCTCCGTCAGCTATATCATTTTGTAATCTTGTGAATTTGAGAAGCACCATACAGCTGGCGAATTTATGTAAATATTTTACAAATTTTAAAGAATGCTTTCAAGATATCTGTATAGTTATTACGAATAGTAACATAGTTATTATAATTACTTCAACCCTGTGTAAAAATTGTATTATAAGGTATAATTGAAGGGTTCCATGCATAAACATACTAACTCGATTTAGCATACATTTTAGTTTTGTATTACATGCTGTTCTTTGTACCCATATGCATCTTGTGTGAAAAAATTTGAGCTCTAGGGTGAATATATCGCTAGTTCCAAATAATGTTATGTAGAGATGGCATACACATTATCTAATATAGAGGGTGCAAGCTCATGAAATGTTGGATTAACATAGACTTGCTCCCGGAAATTCGATACGGCCAGTAGATGTTCACAAGCAGTATTATGCTAACTGAAGAAAACACCCGCATTTTTTAAATATTTACTTGCAAGATGGTGCTAACTAAAATAAGCATTGATCTGACGGATCATAATTTGTATGCTTTGTCCATATAGCATATCAAAACTACATTTTAACAATGGTATAAATGTGTAGTTTATCGTCACTACCACGTTTTGATAATGAAACATAGTGGTTATGTATGCAGAAATATTATTACCATTGGTGTTCTGTTTATGTGTTTTGTTCTGTTGTATCTTTTGATATAACTATGAGGACATACTTCCTTTTAAAACTGTAATATTCATATTTATGACCCTTATTATTTCTTTTTTAATATTAGAAATGAAAAAAATAACAAAATATCTCTTCTCGGACATAATAACATTATATGTTACCTATCTGCTCAAGATCAGTCGCACATCGCATTTTCAGAAAATGAAATACATGTAGGGCTTAATGTAATATCGTAAAACAGAACGATTGAAATATTGCTGTGGTCCTAACCTCTATTTATTATCGTTATTCTTATTCAAGTTATGGAATGCTAGCTATTTCAAAATATGACTAAATTTTAAAAAGATGTGGAACGCCTCGAAATGAAAAGTATCCCCTTATGTATCCACTATTGTAAACAAAATGTGAAAAAAATAGAATAGACCACACACAGGTCGATTAAAAAAAACTGTTTTTTATGCGTATAAGCCTACATATCGATATTATTAATACATGGTTCAAAGATATAGAAAATCTTGGCGGTCTTGTGTTATTTTTGGTATTTTTTTGTAAAATGCGTTATGTGACTGATTACCTGCAGATTGTCCCCTATTATGGAAATACTTTTGTGTATAACGACATTCCTAAAAATAAATAAATATCAATAGGAATAGACGTCTTGGTTATCCAGTATAATATCTAGATATTTGTTTGGGTAGAGAGGCCTGTCAGTTTCCCACTACTATTATTATTATAGAACTAGAAGGGAAATTTGACGCATAAGCGTCAATTGTATGCCTCCGCAATCACATGAGGCCCATCTTCGACCTTGACCTTTGCCGGAGGGGTTAATTGTTTGTATAAATTATTATTCAATCTATTGGACCATGTTGGCGTAGTACAAAAAGACATGACCGGACGGACGTACGGACGGCCGGACGGACGGACGGACGGACGGACAACCCGAGAACATTATGCCTTCGCTCGATTCGCAGCGGAGGCATAAAAATATTGATGAAGCTGTGGAGTTTTAATATTGCACCGGTAATATCTGAACGAAATCAATCTCGATATTCTTTAAAATATTAATATTGATGGGTTAAACATTCCTCATGTACGTAATGATTGATTGATTGATTAGTTTAGTATAATGACATTAATTATAATGAGCACAGTTGTTAAATTCGCTGCACCGATAACATAACAAATATACACCAAGAAATGTACTTTATCTGACAAAAAATATTTATCTGTCTGCAATGACGAAACAAAACATTTTTATCCTTTTCTCTGCAGTTGTTGCGTGCACCACGCTAAATATAAGACCAAGACTACATGTTCTCTTGACAATAAAAAATAATCGATCGATATCTCCTAAATAAAAAAAATCGAATTTCCACATACAATATTCAGGGTCAATTTTTTAAGTGTTGCGTAGCGAAAAGCTACACAAATTTGGCCAAATGCTAATCAAACTTGAAATTAAATAGCGAAATAGTTTATGTTTAATGATAGGAAAACCCCAATGAATGAGGAGCTCAATTGGTTACAAATCGCTACACACTATTTTCAAAAAAAGTGCAAACATGAGCTACTCGCATTGGATTGTTCTAGTATAAACATTGTAACTTGGAACATCCAGCAATTGAGGAAGCATATGGATTTTACATCTTGTTGTATCACCTAGCTATATGGTTATAAAATAGTGGACAGCATGGCACCAGATTATCGTTATGTTCTTTTGTCCTCTGTCGTAGAACATCTCGGGGTATTGACAAGGGATTCTGGGGCGGATCTCTGAAACTCAACTGAAAACAATTTGAAAGACTTAATCACCTGTCTAATATATGTTGAACCGTCATGCTTTGTAACATCACCAATCACGTTTTAGATGAAAGTTAGGGAATCATTTATATGTACAGTATATAATTTATCTACAAGTCATATTGTTTATAATAATAATTATAATAATATGCACATGTGCAAAATTTCACATGACATATGGGAAATCAGTAAGACCTTGGAAGGCTATAGGTGATCTGCATACCTTTTCTTCGCCTTGAATATGTTAAATCATAGTACAGTGCACTTTAATGTGGACATTCACAGATGTCTCAAGGTTGCAAAGTAGGCTGATCATGATCATATTCTGCAAGTGTACCTCCTAGTCTTTTGACATTTGAAACAACACAAAACGTACTCTTATGTATATCTCTAGCTAAGAGCAAATATTGGGATCTGATGTGCAGAAGACTCAAGTCACTTGACCTTCTAATAAAACTAATGTGATTGGTACTCAGGAACAAGATCAAATACATAACTTAAGCTACAATTCACAGCATTTTTTCCTGGCAAACTCATATTGCTTCCTGTTCCACAGATCAATTCTCGAAGCTATGTTCAGAATTTTCTCTCAAATCCTGATGGCTGTTATAGTCATGTCCTTGGTACCACTCAGCTTCTCTAATTATAGTACATTTATAAGAGGAGGAGCGGATGTGTATTAAAATTATTGGCCTGAAATATTGCTGGATGTTGAGAGTATCAGGCCTATGTATCGCAGCCGGAGTCGACATTCTGTAAATGAAAATATCTATAAAATGCTTACTGTTTTCCTCAAGACAATTATCTGTTGCTTTCACTGAATCAGATTAACATTTTTTTAAACTCTTCTGACAGTCTTACATGGTAACGCATCTCCCCATCCAAAGCAAATTGTATGATTGTTTGGAGAGTCCCTTGTTAATTTGATGGCTTAGCCGTATATGGCCACCGTACGTGATCAATATCAGTCACAGATAAATAAATATATGACCGGGTTTAGATGCATTTATTGATATTGAACAAACAAAAGAACAAATGGTGTCTCTTGCAGATACATCCTATGTTGTTTCAGAACGTCCTATAGTCACCTTTTTTTTTCGTCTCTGTCCAAAATTATAATTTGTGAAGTCTTCTCGGGTGTCATGGAGGTGAACTGGCCTAAGCTGGTGGCTCCAGTACACGCTCTTCAGCACACGCACATATATGCCTTTTTAAAATATATTGTCTCTGTCCATTCTCTTTCCTGAGTGTGGTTGATGGTTTGAGCTACTTTAAGTATTACAATGGGTTTTTTTCAGTAACTCGTTTGCAATATACTGGTCTATTATGTTTTTAGATCGCATAAGCATGTATATGTATACGCCGCTCCTACTGGTTACATGTGGGTTTTGTCAACTTAATATCGGGATCATCGTTGCGTTAGAACATTTTTTCTCATTATTTTAAAATATCATTCTAGTTAGTGAAAAATGATTTTTTTCTTTCATGTTGATAGCAAAATTCACCATATTGATAATGATACCAGACAGGTGTACATATTTCAGCCTGTTACGCATATTCACCATCAATAAACCATCAAAACAACCATGTCAAATCGACTTTTCACTTTGATATATGCATATTTGTTCATATTTGCCTTTGACAAGTCTATTTGACATTTTCTTGCATGACATGTTTTTAAGATATTGAAATGTATTATGTACATAGCATCGACAATTTCTTCAGCTTTGAAATTGCTAACTCGATTTGGCATTCTTTTGCATGCAGGAATAAAGAGTCATATGCGTGCATAAAGAGTTATAGGCGGTTCTGGCAAAAGCTTTCGGCAAAATTATTTATTTTATAATTGAATCAGAAAGTAAATAAAAAGACGAAGATAATGAAATTAATTGTGATTCCTTACGATAAAAAGTTAGCATGTTTATGCATGGAACCCTTCAATTGCCACCACCATACGTGCCCACCTGGCATATACATACATGTCTGTACATATACAGATCTTATGAATAAACTACTGTCTACTGTCTACTGCCTATCAATTTATGATTTTTTTTGGAAACATGTAAAACAACAAAAAACAACACAAAAAACACACATTGTCAAAAAAAAAAGAATTCCGAGTAGGGGCTTGACTCACCCATCCACTTTTGAGTTTTTCTCGGATATTTGGATTTTTCAAGCTTGACAAACAAAACGGACAAACAAAAAACATTGATAAATGTTTGCGCACAGTCTGCACCGCTGGGCCAACATTAATCAAGAACTGTATAACGGCTTGGGCCACTATGTTTATTTTCTCTGTTTTAGATCTGAAAAATCCAAAATCTAATGAGGGAGGACGGTAAAAAAAAACATTTGAGAAAAAACAAACATTGAACCTATTTTTGGAAAAATTAATGAGGGCGACGAAATAAAAAACATTGGACAAATTTCTAGAAAAATTAATTAGGTCGACGAAATAATTTTTTTTGATCTATTTGAAAAAAAAATTAACGAGGGCGTCATAAAAAAAACAAGCAAAAAACATAGCTGGATTTTTTTTTTATCTCTCGAAATTAACGTGTTTTTTCGAAATGAGACGTTCATCCAATGCTGGTTTAAGGATGGCCCGCCGTCTACGATGTCAGTCCAAAATTAAACCAACATTGGATCAACCTTTGCATGTCTTCACCCAACAAACATGAGGCGCCGACTTCTTGGACAAAATCTATTCAATGATATAATAATAAAAAAAACAATACCTATAGACTAAACCTACATAACATGACTCTTGTAAAAAAAATAATTTCAGATTGGCCGAGGTTGTGGGTTGAGGGGTTGTGGGTCGAGGGACTGAGGGGGTTGTGAGTCGAGGGGTTGTGGGTCGAGGTTTGTGGGCCGAAGGGTCGAGGGGGTTATGAAGGTAACCTTACTTGGGCGATCATTTGCACTAGCCGAGAGTGTGAACAAAATATGGTTCATATATAGGCCTACGCATATATTATTATTTAATTTTAGACGGCAAGGATCTTAGAATAATTAAATGTCAATCACACTTTGTACCGATTGTAAATTGTTTGTTATTGTAAAAAACAGTGTAGTACTTCAAATATAAATAATATGTTCATATATTAGATCATCTAGTATATAAATGAATGCATCTGCTCACTGATGCACAACCAGCGCAACGCTAATTTTAACGCTGTCTACCATGCATGTCTACCGAACGTTCTTGCGTATTGCCTGCACGTCCTCATCAGGTGTCTCTGTCCAATAGCAGAGTGTGTGCGAGCAAAATATGGTTTATCACAGCAAAAAAAAAAAAATATTTGCTAATTGACACGATAAATCGCACTGGAAGTTTTAAGTACACTGTCAGGAACACTGCCAACTTCATTTTTGCGTTTGTAGACCGCTCTTTGCTCGTATATATATCCGGCTACTATCATGCGAATAATTATCACAAGGCAAAATCATAGAGAGGGGGGGGACTCAATAAATGCGAGGGGGAGCAAACTTCAAAACAACGCTTATAGTTCTGATCTCTAATCGTAATGATTTGAATAATGCTGATATTTCACCATACTGCTGTAAAGCTCTATTTCTAACGAATTAACTTGCCAAATCTTGAATCAAAACCGTACTACACTGTAAGTTTCAGGCCTATAATTATCATCCTAATTCTTGTTTGAGCTAATATGGTTTATTTACCATTAAATTTTATGGAATGTTATTTTTTGTAGTAGGCTTTCATTGTGTACCTGCGTATTGGGTGATGAAATGTTGTACTTTACTGAAGAGTGGTGATTCTGTCATGTGATAAAATATGTAACCGTCAATTCGTCAGTGAGTACAATAACTGGGTTACATTTCATCCTCAACTCGATGTAAATTTATAAAAAAAACATTTGATTATTGATATTGTAAACTATGGATAGTGCAATCAGTAAATTCCCACTTTGGCCAAAACTGTTTTTTTTATGATGAGTCCTATATGTTACTACTTAAAAATCTGACCTCATATAATCATGATATTCAGTTTAGTATGAAAAAGCAAATAAAAGGTGAAACCTTACATGGACCAAAACCAAATTACATCAATAACATATCGATCCGTCTTGGGCCAAGTATTCTCAATATTCTTAAAGGGACTGGCCCAGACTAAATTCATCATAAAATCGGTGATTTTATTTTGGGTTCTTAATAGGACCATATGATGTAAACATGTCAATAGACTAGAACTGCAAAAGTTTTAAATTTTTCTGCTGCGCATTCACCAGTTAGGCAAGATATAGAGTCAAAATGCCTGATTTTGAATTATGAACAACGATGTCAAAAATAAGAAATACGGGAATTTCGCCTCTATATCTAGCCTAACTGGTGCATGCGCAGCAGAAAAATTTAAAAACTTTTGCAGTTCTAGTCTATGGACATGTTTACATCATATGGTCCTATTAAGAACCCAAAATAAAATTACTGATTTTTTGATAATGTAAGCCTGGGCCAGTCCCTTTTAATTTGCACTAAACTGGACAAGAAACGTTTTTCGTCGTCTCTTGTTTAGAAAATAGGTTGCATCTGGAATTTTTTTAAAGTGGAAATGTTCACTACAGTTATGTTTGATTATTAAAATACCATATAATAATCCTTAACGTCGTTTTACTACATCACTGTACTTCCAGTAACATAATTATGCATTTGTATATATTTCTAGGTTTCCACGCTTTCCAGAGTTTTTTTATGTCATATATGATTTGTGGATCATACATAGTAGCTATTTTATCTTTGGTTTTGATGCGGGAAACAAAATGATAGACCCCCTATGTTCACATATTGGCATTGCCTTTTAATGTGTTCAAGTAGTAATCAATTATCTCTTATTTTATCGCAATATCCAGTGTTTTACTATGGCAAAATAGATACCATGTAAATAGTCGTGTGATTTTAGCAAATTAACAATCTTGTATATAAATGCCCAATCAGGCATTACAGATGTTCCATCATTCATGGACAACGCCAGCCTCTCTATTTTCATTTGTGGCATTCGATGACACCACAAAAAATAAATCAACAATAATTGACAGAAAAGAACAAAAGGCTAGCCAATGTTTGTTATTTTTACAATGCTCAATATTTCATCTTTGAAGGTAGTGTTTGTCATGTGGGTCCATCTGATGAAACAATGAAATTTTAATTATTTTAGCCTGTATGTCGGAAGTAAGTTTACTAGGGGCTAGCAAGTCCTTTGTTATCTGGTTATAGGATTGAGCCAATGAATTAATGTTGGTGTGCCCAATGTGATAATTATATAATTATGATGCATAGAAAGAGGGCCCATCTTGTAGCATCTCTCCAAGTTTCAACAAAGCACCCAATCCATGTTATTGTTTTTAAATGATGATATTGTTTTTACTCCTGGACGAGTAGACATAACACATTGTCTACATCTCAATCTCGTCATGATCATCAACGTTATAAAAATTATATAGGCTTTGCCTAGTTGAGTGTTCTGCTCGAAAATTATGATTTTTTGTGTGTTTTAAAAAGTGCATTTTTTTTGTCTGGCTCGAAATAGCATTCATCTCTCGAAATGAAACCCAAAAATGTACCAGAAAATCTACATTTTAAGCGATCCATCTCTCATTATGCTATTCAAACACCCCCCCCCCACGAGAACCATATTATTATTTTTGAAATAGGTGCGATTCTGAAACAGTAATCGGAGATTCCATAACAAATAACAAATTAACCCTTTGAAGCCTGAATTAACCATAGTCATCTTCATCCACTACAAGCCGTGGATGAAGATGATTTGATGTGGGTGAAAAAGTAAAGAAAATTACCATGTATTGGTAAACCGGTTTCATGGTAATTTTCCTCCTAAAACCCCTAATTGTAGAGAAATCAATTGTGCTTTCAGGGATATAAAATGATGCTTTAATGCATCGTGCGGGCTTAAAGGGTTAAGTCGTAGAAACTGGTTGGACTACCAAGTATAATATGCAAGTGTAATATACATGAATAAAGTAGACGTTTATTAGACAAATAGTTAATTGATATAAGGCATGGGTCATGGTGTAGTAATTTTTAAACGATGTTTTAAATTTTCCACAAATCAATTGGATATATAATAATGAGGGATTATATATAACAAATATGAAAAGAATTGAAGTAATAAATAAAATAATATTTTAATAATAAATGATTCGATCTTTTCCCATGCGACCACTTACATGTACGGCACTGTTCAGCGGCGGCAGACAGACTTGGCGGGAATGTCAGAGGTCAAGACCTTAGAGCTTGTTGAAATAACTGTTCCCGCAGGACAACAAGAATCATTTTGATCTTTAACAAGATGGATACCGGCTTCCATAGATACATGATATAGCAGCCTCAACACTTTTGCAACACGAAAGTCGCTCAGTAAATATGTATTATATCACAGCACATTCAATTATAGATTACTCCATTTAGAAGTATTTTCAAAACACATGTGCTTATATTATTGTTTTGAACAGATTTATGACTATGTTGAGTCGATGCATGCATTATGGTCATCGCAAGACGCGGATAATCAAGGGACGATTTATAAATAAATCAGTACAAAATCTAACCATGACCAGAAAAGACATGGCTGGTTCAATGTTGGTCCACCATCTGCGGCGGTGATCCAACATTGAGCCAGCGATGGGTGGACGTACTACTGGAATACCATGTCTCAACACAAACCAGAATGTCCAGCAATGTGGGCCAAAGATCAGCAGACGTTGGGTTAATATCGTTTATTGCAATGTAGTTGGAGAAGTGACCATTGATATTGAACACGGGAAAGTCTAACACAGGAGACTATTCTGTTGCAACTAACGAAACTAGCACGTATGCTTCTGTTTGCCACAGCATGAGGACTTTTGTGCCAGTACCTATTATAATTGCATTTCAGTCTGGAAGTATGATTTTCTTCGATTTCACTGCGAATGCTAAAACCAATATCGATGATATTTCGCACGCATTTTTTTCTATAATTATCCTCCAACACACTAGCAAAATCTCTATTAGATATCTATTGCATGTAATAAAATATCAAAATAAAAGGTCTAATTTCACCATCACCATGAAACAATAATTGTATTACTTGCTAAATGATCCAACTTCGGTAATACCAGAAATGCATAATAAAAATTGTATTATGTATTTTTGGTATTACACAACACAATTCCACCACATTTTCAGGAATGTTGAGGGAAGAGGACAACATGATCCGTGACAAAATCTACATAAAATAAAGCAACCTGTCAAATTTAAAAAAGACTACACCCAGCAAAAAAATAAATGAAATGAATAGCACATAGGCTAAACCGGACAAGTAGAACCTCCTGAGGATGGTGACATGAATGTGATGACACTGCCCTCCAAACACTGGATTCGAAATTTGAGCCCTGGTGGTCTGAGGACGAGCACGCTACCTCACGGTCACGGAAACTCCTCACGGAGAAGAAACATTTTGTTTCTTTGAAGCTTGGAGGTCAGAGAGAGATTCGAACCAGAGATCTCCGACTTTCCAAGCAGACAGCTTTAACCACTCACTACTTGAGTTTTTATAAATCTCAAATTAAACAAATATGAACATTTTTCACGTAGTTGAAGTTGTGATAACTCAGCGGGCAAAGAATGAAATCCAGCCAGGAAGTCACCGTATAATTATTCGTATCAACCCGGCAATGTGACTGTCGTCTTACGTGGATTATGTTCTCCAAATGCACTTTCAGCTGTATTTAGCTGCGTGTTTGGAACAGGGAGGTGGTCTGAATTGAACAAAAACGTTTTGTTCGAGTCCAACATTCTTGAGGCTGCCGACGTTTTTTTACAGGAAGGTTAAAGGGAAATTCCCATATTTTTTTATTTTTGACATGGTTTTCAATAATTAGAAATCAGGAATTTCATCTCTATATCTAGCCTAACTGGTGAATGCGCAGCACAAAAATTAAAAAACTTTTGCAGTTCTAGTCTATGGACATGTTTACATCATATGGTCATATTATTAAGCTAAAATAAAATCACCGATTTTTTGACGATTTTAGACCTGGGCATGTCCATTTAATGTAAAATGCCGTCAACCGTTGGCTGTAGTCTTTAATCAAATTACTGTGGGAAAAAGCTTTCTGCTAGAAAGAGCCCCAGGCCAATTTATCTGGTCGCACATTTCCTCCTGCAACCACCCAAGTGACGTGTATTCTAAACCAAGCCTGTTCAACTCTGATATGAGGCTGGTTTCAAAGAAAAAGTTACTTTCCAAATGACACATCACACCAAGATCGATGCTTGGTATTTCGTACTCTTAAACGCTTAAACATGTTATGTGATTAATTATATTAGCTGGTCAAATAGGAGATATGTGTGACAAGCAACATGGGCAGTGGTGCACTTTTTTAGAATTATTTACCTCATTTCAAACTGTATTGTGATTATGTATATTTTCAATACCTACTATAGAAACCACTCTCGCCTGTGCAGTATTATGTGATTCCTCTAATCATCCACTTATGAAATCATCCATGCTGTCGGGGGGGGGGGGGGGGTGTCATCACTATGGTACCAGTAACTGGTAATTCCTCCAATCATCCACCAACGAAATCAGTTCCACTCATGCAGTCTCATCCAATTAACTGCTGTTTAGCCTCAGCTGTATTCTAGGCTTAGTCACTTGTGTCAAATGATAGTTTTATATATATCTATTCCTTTTCTTTTATTACTAATGATAGTTTTATATATATCTATTCCTTTTCTTTTATTACTAGAATAATTATGCGCAATTAATTGATTAGACCGGCTTAGTAGAATCTGTTATCGGGGAGGCTGCGACAGTAACCCAGGTTCAGCTTTTTGCAACAGCTGGTTCCGTCATCAGTGATCACTGCACATTGAATCCTGAGTACCTGTACGTGTTCTTGGTGTTTCGAGCTGACGTCAGTCAATGCATGTAACTGATATTATTATTTTCTTTTTTATACATACTTTCACTCATTATGTAGTTACTCACTCGGCTTCTACGCTTTCCTGGGGTTTTTTTTGCTATATGCAGTAGCTATTTTATCTCTCATTTTGGTGCGGGAAACTTAAAAATATCATGCCAATGCTGTTTAACTGTAGGTTATTTTAAATAGTTCTGATGCATATTTTATTTAACCTGTGCTTGTTTTAGTATATAATGATGTTTAAGTTAACTCAGCATGCATATTTCACCGATATAATCCTGTTGTATATAGTCTTGTACATATGTTCATTTTAATGACGCATAAGTCTGCATAGACTTACCGTTGTCAATAAATATCTATCTATCTATCTATATAATTTGTATATTGTCTAAATTTAAATAGGTCAGAAATGACGTTTTAAATATTGCCGATACATCGCCTTTCTATCCGTCTACTACGGTAAAATATCACGATGAATACCTTAATCCCAGCAAACACGAGACATTAAACCAATGTTGGTTCAATGTCTCTTGTTTGCAGGGCTACTCCTGTTTATTCGGCTTTGGCGATTTATGAACCTATGAAGGCTTATTTTTTACCTGTACCTGCTTTTTATTTGTGATTATCATGCATTCAATTGGGTAAAACTGAGAAATCAATCATCGTATTGTTGTACATCATTGGTCATCTTTTAACATCGTAATCAAATAATATGTCTTCCATTTGCCTCTTGTCTGTTCCATTTCACACGGGGTGTGACTAACGTTTTTCACTGATGTACTGAACACAGCGACACCGACATTATCATACCATGCTTGACAGTAATTTAAATTTTGGAAATTGATAAAAATCATAATAAGATTGAGACGGTTTCGGGTGTTTTCTTACAGAGAGGTGAATAGAAGAAGACATGACAAAAGAGGGTCAGACAAAAAAGTCAAGACAAAGAAGGCAGAATCAATCAGTGTTACTAGAGCCGGGCAAACATCCCGAGGATGTGGTAGTGTTGCCACAGAGACTGAGGTCTGAAATCTCCAAATGCTTCACCGACGCTGAATCAACGCTGGTAAAACGTCTTAAACGTGTGTCCGACTTTTATTTAACATCGCGGACATCTGGTTATGTAATATATGTATTGTTTCTTATAAGAGGACACGCTTAAGAAGCTTTTCTGTCGTTCAAAGCCAAAAGGCAGCATCTGAGCTGCATTTTGGCTTTGCGGAGCTGTACTGGCGCACAAATGGCGCACATTTTACATGTCCAACTAATCTGCCGTGTGAAGTCAAAAGGCAGTGACGGCTTGGTTCCAAGTAAGCAATTACTATTAAGCGTTGCACGGCAAAACCGTTTTTCTGAATCTTTGCAGTACGGCCGTTTGTCAAAGCGTAGTATAAAAAAAATTGCCGAGGGAAAACCGTGATTAACCGGTTGGCCCCCTTGCTTTTTCATGTTAAGTCATTTTCCGTGTGATTTATTGAGCTGGATATCGACGGATATTTTATTGGGGATGTTTTTATTCAATATCCGTACGCTGTTATAAATGTGTAATTTGTTGCTATTTAATCTTCTCGAAACATGGTAATTGTTAGGATTAAATTATATGCTACTATTAATTTTGTCCTATAGCATAAGCACGATAAACACTATATTTTTTATGTAGTAGTGTTAGGTGCAACTCTAGCAAATAGATTATGATCTATGTTCGCTCGCACAAATGCATTGTAGATGTTAAGCTATATTACCTATAATTTAACCCACAGAAAAAGTCATAGATAAAACTGAAGACAGGGCGATGACTCATCATCATTAGCTGGTTATATTCGCTTTGGGTAGACGGAGCACATTCATCAAATGTTATATCTGAAAACTACCACGTTAGCTATCATTGTTTCAAATAAATGCAATAATAATGAGCATATGACCTAGCATGTCAGCTAAGCACTATATGAAAGTACACTTACAAAAGCCAATTTTTCAAATTGATATTCGTCATGCCAAACTTCGTCATTTATTATAATTTAAATGCACATTGGATGGAATAAAACAAAGTCTCGTTTTCTGTGGACCCGGTGAATCGCTCCACGTACCGATCAGCACTAGTTTTCTTCATACAACACGCAATACTACTTATTTCATAACGCTTGTAGACAAAAAAATAACATAATTTGTTCTGTCAGGTTTTATTAATATTGTCAGCCAAGTTGATCTATTGACATAATTGCATTTCCTGAACGATTGATTGATAGCGTGACTTTAGCGAGCATGAAAGGAACAATGGAAAAAGGGATATTGGATGAAATATGGAATTTAAACACAACCATAGTGTGTCTCGTGTAACACTATAGACATGGAGTTATATTAAGGCCACTTGTTTTAATTTCTCTGTTTTAGATCAGAAAAAATCCAAAATCTAATGAGAGAGGGCAGAAAAAAAACATTAAAAAAAACACATTGAACCTATTTTTGGAAAAGTTAATGAGGGCGACGAAATAAAAAAAACATTGGACATATTTCTGGAAAAGTTAATGAGGACGACGAAATAAAAAAAACTTTTGACCTATTTGAAAAAAAGTTAATGAGGGCGACGAAAAAAAACAAGCAAAAAAACATATCTGGAAAAATATTTTTTTTTTTTTTAAATTACCTTGTTTTTTTCGAAATGTTTTTTTATCCCCCGAAAATGACTGTTTTTCGGAAATCGGCAACAATCTAATGCGCGCAGAATGTTGCCCCTACATACGCTGGAGACATACATAATATGTCTATTCTTATGTTTTTAGGTATGAGAAAGCAAATTATTTCATTTGTTTTTAGAAAAAAATATTGTAAAGTCTATATTTATGCAAATATAAGCAAAAACAACCGGATATCGCAGTGAAACTGCGGTCAACATTGTTTTGGCTGATAGTTTTTTTTCTGTTTTGATTATGCTTGGCTGTGGTGATATCTGAACGGATTTGGAGTTCTCATCCTTGTGGATTTTTTGTAAAACATGAAATTCAAAATGGCTGCCATGAAATCACCGAAGTTATATTTTGAGCAGCAAACCATAATATTTTGATATGGAACTACAATAAAACAGATACTACCATCCTTCGACATCATTAAAATGCCTAAAATGCTACGACAAGCTTTATTGAATAGATTCCCAACTAAATTACGTACCGGCATTTCTATTCATTATACGTGTGTAGTAAGCCTACACATCACCCATAAACATAACCAACTGCATGATAGGTTAGAATATGAACCAATGAATCGATCAAGAAGGTGTAATTGTTTAGATCCACTTAGGGTCCCCTTCCCGATGGGGGCTTTATAATGTCATTTCAATGTCAAATAAAAGATAATCTTAATAAATTAATTCCAATCTGGTATATTATGTGTATTATGTCTATTATAATTCTAAATTGCAAGAGGTCAACTGCGCAACTAACACTTGTGGAGGCCAAAAATGCTGAATGATGTCATGTTACATACTCAATTAGAAGAGTAGAGGAACAACTGAACTATTTTCATATCTGGATATTTACACTGGTCAACAGATGCTTATAGGTATTAATAAGTCGGTGCTATATATAGGTTATTTGCAAAAGGTCAAGAACAAGGGCATACTATACTGTTTTTCTTTTCTCTCACACCCGTCCTCAAGCACTTGCAAAATTTGACGCAAAAAAGTAATGTTTTACACATTAATGGAGAGGGGTATGCTAAAGAAAATAAAGATTTATATCAGTTCGGGTTGCAGGGTTGGCCTTTACACTAACAAACAAATATCATACCAAAGACAACCTAAGGTCATTGCAAAGTCCAATAATAGCTCATCGTAGGCCTACATCAAACAATTATCAAGCAAATCAGGCCTATAATTGTCATACAAGTGTAAATTATCCTCCGCAAAAGATAATTTGTTCATTTGTAGCATTCAAATCCTTGTTGTGGCTATGCCTATATTTCGCTTCCAATTTGGTAGAGTTGAAACTAACATTGGTCATATGGCTTTGGAAAAAGGTGGCAGTACCATCTGGATCTTGCTTGTGGAATTCCTGGAATGTAAGCTAGGAGCAGACCTAATGCATCCTTGTGAAATGAAATGAAATGAATCGGGCTTTAGGCCACCTTTGTGCACATATAGGCTAAACTTGGTCAGGAGAACCTCCTGAGGATGGTGAGATGATTGAGATGACACTGTCCTCCAGACACAGAATTCGAAATTCGAGCCCTGGCGGTCTGAGGCCGAGCAAGCTACCTCTCGGTCACAGAGGCCCCCCACAATACTGACTTTCACACGTGGATGGGGAAGAAACATTTTTGTTTTATTTAAACCGCCGAGACCGGTAACCGAACCCCGAACTTTGGCATGAAAGGCAGCGGTGCTAACCATTACCCCAGGGCCCCCGCCCTGCATCCTTGTGGCATGTATGTCTGAAAAATTTAGTCAACATTTTAGTGTGTTTGAAGCTAAGATGACTTAACCGTGTATGGGTCTGGGCTTGAGTTACTTAGCGTTAGAGTTATTGCCCTACTACAATAAATTATATTAATTTATTGCAGAATATTATTTATAATAAATAAATGTACGGTACATTATACAATTTGAATGAGAAATAAATGAGTTAACCTGAAATAAAAGACAAATAATCTGAAATGAAAGAAAATTATTATCTAATCGTTAGGTTTTAAAGAGCTGTTATAGCTATGATCATGACATATCATAGCTATGTTATAGCTATGATATGATCAGTTATGTGATATATGTTATGTCAATAACCTTATGGCAACTGTTATCGGTACATTTAATCCAATGATACCTCAATATTACACTAGCAAATAATACAAGATAGATATAAAGATGTGATTATAATATGTAATGGCAACACATGTGTGAAACGTGAATTCAAAGTACGTACAGAATCGAAGCCTTTTTTTAAGAGTTGTGCCGGAGAACGACTTTCAGAAACACTCTAAACATACTTTGTTTTTATTTATATTCTTTTTCGATACATATTTAGAGAAAGGATAATTCCGATAATATATTGTTATATCAGATAAATGAAGTAGGTGAATCAGGCAGATGGTATTATAATTATAAATCATTGATTATTCAATCATTGCATGAATTTATGGACATATAATATTGTGCTAGTAACATAAAGTAAATCAAGTTAATGTTTTCGGAGTGGTGAGCATAACAATTTAATAAATTTTGTCATATATTACATTCTTTGAATGCTAGAATTAAAAAAAATTGTGACCTAAAGTTACGTCTTTTTTGTTGGCAACTTCTTAATAATATAGTTATATAACTTCATGTTCGACATGTTTGAGGTCACGACTCGAGTGGAGGTTTAAAAATGTGATATTGACGTATGATTCACAGATTGTTTAAATTTGTACACTCTTTGTGCCAGAATGTAATTTTAGTAGCTGCCTTTGGTATGTCCTTGCATTGAAGATAATGTTTGTGTAATATTAAAAAAAATAGTAATTTAATGAATAATATTTCATAAATTTGTCGATAATATATATCATGGGGGGGGGGGGATAAATGGGTGAATAACATTAATAAGTGAACGAATGACTGTGGTATTCGGACACTTCTGTGCACATATTATAAATTATGACTAAACTGGACCAGGATAACTTCCCGTGTACATGTTGTATTACATTCTCATTCATCAGATCCACTATCCTTCCACTAGCGTTATCTAGTGGCTCTGATTGATTGCACTGTAGAATGTGTTATGTTTGATATATTCATGAGCTTGACCCAATTTTTTGGTTGGCCAATCACCACATATTTAAAAAGTATGTCCTTGACTTTGTAAACATGATTTAAACAATAAACTGATCAGCCACACGGCTGTGGAACTATAGCCGCACGAGAAAATATTCCCAAAGCTCTGTAGCAGTGCCAGCTAGCTGTGCTAGTCTGGCCCTGAGAAGGAGGCTGGATGTATTAGAACCGCACCGATTTCTGTATTTTCAAGAGGTGACAATTTTGGTATATCTAAGGGTATCATCACTACCGTATGAAAAACACATGTACTGTATATTCAAGGGTCAATAACATAACACAGCTGTATCATGTGTTTATTCAAAGGCTGCTCTGTGTCTTGACCATTATGGCTAGATGAGTGTGTTGTGAAAAAAGCAGGGTTTTAATGTTTTTAGACATTGACAGATAGTTTGTTAAAAAATTTCGACTATCCCGAGCATTGTGTCTATTCAGAAAGGATGTGCTATTGTTCAAATCTGTATAGGCCTATTAAATGGTATGTTTTCGCCCGAAACTTTACAGGGTTTAGTTATTGTCGGCAAAATTTGTATATTCAAAGGTATATTTTTGGCCACAAATGTACATTCAAGACTAAGGGTTTGACTATCCTGTCTGCACACCGAACCCAAATTTTCACGGAGTGCCCCACCCCCTATAGGGGGGATAACTTTCTGAACATGGTGAGATGTATCAGATGGCACTGCCCTCCGCCTGACCGCACATTATCCTAAATTCCGTTCAAGGCCTAGCACACAACCTCTAGGACACGCAGCAGATATCATATGCTATATTTTTATATTTTTTGTTGGTTGAAATCGAGAAAAAAATTAGTTTGAACTGTTTTTTTCTAAAATATAATTGTGTTATCAGTTTTCTCGCCTTAAAAGCTATACAAATCTATATATTATACATGTTTTTGTGTTCATTATTTCAAAAGTTATGGTGAAATAGATGATATCTTGGAAATATGGCGGCCATTTTGGATTTAGTCAATTTTCATAGATTTAAGAGTTAGAAAAAAATGCAATCCCTTTTTTTTCTCATCACTAATATGTTCCAAATATGAATAAACAAAAAATTACTTTTAACAAACATTTTAAACGAAAATACATATGAGCATATACTAATATAGCGACGAGGAAAATAGAGGTTTAAACTGTGCCTTAGGCCTATTTTTTAGCGAGGATTTGTATGTTTCATAATGCACATTACCATAACTAGCAAAACATACATGTGACAGAAATATAAACAGTTATTGTAATATTATATATGTACTACGACAGTTACCAACATGCGACCAACTCGGAATTCGAGCCTTTTACCTCTACAGCCGAGCAGAATGAGCTTCTGCCCCCCCCCCCCTGCAACAGAAAATAACAGTGTGTAAATCGTAGCAACAGTCTAATGGTAAAAACCGACGGAAACTGCAACGAAGTGCTAATAAACGTTAAATGAGCGTTTTTTTGTGACATATGATTACGAAAGCCTGAAAGGGACTACTTCCTTCTAACTTCCAGTTTCATAATTCTAACTTCTATCATCTTGAACCTACTTCTAGTTTATTATTCTAACTTCTTACTTCAGTCTCAGTCGACCTATGAAGATAGTACGCCTAAACCCCTACACTGCAGACTAAGATCATTCTCATATGTATGTAAAGCAAATCAATACATTATTACATTTAGCTTTATCACGACATGTTCGTCCAGATCACTAAAAAACTTAGTTATTCGGTCAATGGCATTTTATGTTACACAAGTACCATTACCACTATATACTTTCTATGTTGGCTTTAGAATGTGTGGTAAGCAGCACAAAATAGCGCCATAAAGCGGTAATGTGCTGAATATATGAGCCATAATGTGTGGGCTGTGTTTGTCTACGTTATGTGATGGCTTTACCTGCCACTTTGTCAATTGACCTATATGAACCTTTTAGGTAGGATACCAGATTCAATGCATTATAACAGTACTGTGCTATTTATGTCAGTTTATCTATAGGGATTGACTAAATGAGATGGAAAACACAAGACGGGATATTTTAATTCACTCCATATATTCTCAAAAAATACACGGATTTATTTTATTTCGGTGGCTGATATCACGACGTCGGCCAAACTCCAAAATAATACTAGCAATAAACAAAAAAATAAAATTTATTTTACATCACATTGTTATCTCTGAAATAAACCTGTTTTATATTAAACTAGCACATGTATTCGCTCTACATCGTGGTGCGGCTGATCGGAATATCTTCTAACATATACGTGGTTACATGTACATCAGAGATAATTCATATAATTATGAAAGACCTTTGGTTGCATGTCACATGTAGGTTTATTTTCGATAATGCTCAGTTTGGTGTGAAATATCACATGGAAAGATACAACGACATTGATAATAATGTTATAACTATGTATCCATATTACTGCCATGCAAGCCCAAATGGCAGTAGCTGCTAATTTTTCAAGTAATCAGCTATAACATTCGGCTTCGCAGAGCAGATTACATTGTTATACTTACCAGGTATATAATAATGGACGTCGTTTTTCTATATGCAATGTTGCTATTATTATTACATGATATTTGACTATCACTCTAAATCAAAATCACATCACCTGATTATCATCATGTACATTCGTCGTTCTGCTCAATTCATCGATACAGGACGAGAATTAGTATATACATGTAGGCCTACTATATTGATGTTCAGTGAGCCTAATTAATATTATACTAGACGGACTGAAGCTTTTATCGCAACCAATTTCTTGATGAGCTGATTCATCGATTTCATATCGTCGGCATGAAACATGGCAGCAGGGGAGATGTGTGAACTATTGACGCCTCGAATTGACAAATCCGACCCACTATCAAGATCAAGGTGTCAAAACACGCTCCACAAAATGATTCATTAATTCTTGCAACGCTGAGCAATTTTTTGTATAAGCCATTGAGCACAAAGGTTTCATAAAATAATATCTTAGCTAGCTCTTTCCGCCTCATATCAATATGCCTACCTATGTTATGGTTTCATGGTAATTATAAATAATTAATTCTTTCAGTGCGGGGACCGTTTATCGACGTCAGAATCTGATCTAAAGACGGCGTCATCTTCTCACGTCTAAGGACGGTCCCAGCGCTGAAAGAGTTAAGTTTGGCGCATGGCTACTTTCGCTAAAATAAATAAAATAACAATATGTACTTTCTGACTTACTGCAGCTTTGTTGTTTGATTTTTGAAAGCACTTAAAACAGATAGTGACCTTGAACGTCACCACGATGCTATCAGTCCTGCTGTAGAATTCTAGTCCAGATATTTCATACCACTAATGCCGGGAATCTATCAGAGAAAAAGTGAGATTTCATTGGCTAATATTGTGACTGCATCCTGAACCAATACATCTGCTCTTATATCAACATGAGACATGGACTGATGTTGGATCAATGTTGAGCCAGCGTCGTAAACGGTAGACAAGTATTGCTTCAACATTGATCCTAGCTGTGTGTTACAACGGCCTATGCGAGCGCAGCGTAGGCCGATATAGCGCTACATTGAACCCTAAAATTCGCCATGTATTAATAACAACGGATGACATTGTATTGCAACTCAGGTATCAAATAAGATATGCCGTGAAAAAAGACCATTGTTTATACTCTTGTCTTTAAAAAGGCTGTGCAATGTGTAATTATGTTGTGTAATGATTTATAGGCCAAAGGATTCAAGAATAATAATAAGCATGTTGCCATTTATTTTTAATTCTTTAGTCAAACGGCAATTAATTACAAAGCAATACAACTGCATGTGATCCGCCCTTTTCGTTTGGACAATGTTCCACAGTCCCATTGTTTTGGCAGACCTTCATTTTCAGTCAATTTCTGACATGTTACTGGACAATGGATTCTGACTTCCTTTTGAATAGCAATGTAAAGACAACTACTCAGCAATTTACTTTCACTTAAATGGAATTTAATCTCAGATGTCCTCCGTATTCAAGAGCAATATTCGGAAAGTATAGTATTGATTGAACATATAGAAGAAGAAGAAAAAGAAGAAGAAGAAGAAAATGTATTTGACCAAACATAGTTAATTACAAAAAAAAGTGAAAAGTACAAATAACAGCCAGGAGACCACAGTTAAGACAAAAATGTCACTACCACTATGGCCACCTTTCACACAAGAAATAATAACTTCAAGATATTTAAGCTGAAAAGGGTTCAATGATTATGAAGAGAAAGATACTGAATAAAAAGAATGATTGCATAATAGATATCGTCGCCTCGGAGCTACATGATCCTATCTGACACTCGTTAGAGTGGCAGATAGGATCCTTTAGCTCCGAGGCGACGATATATACAAATATGCAAAAATGTAGATGGCTTTATACAAAATGTATTTTATATATATAGCAAAATGATAATGAGACGGTCGTCCCAACAAAAATGAAGACTAGCTTGTCATTATATCATAATAATATCTTATCGATACAGTTTCGCAGAGCCAAAAGGCAGCAGCTGCACACTTGTAAAGTAAGCAGATGCTGCCCTTCGGCTCGACATGGAAGAATGAACCAGAACACTTGATTCAGCTCCAATGGAAACGAAAGGTCGGATCTGGCACTACACGAGTGCCAGTCCCATTAAAGCGAAAGAGGTAATTATGAAAGAGTAATATAAAATGAAATATGGTTTTATAACAATAACAATCAATTTGGGTTCAACATGTTACATTTATACGTGATTTATATTACATACGGTAATATATTTACTAATACGGTTTTTTAATGTATTCAGTGAAACCAGTTATCCTGTGTGTAGTTGCTTTATTTAATATTATAGTAATAGTTGCACATGCTTTAGTTTACAACAGGTGGCACCATTAGTCCATGAGCCAGGTAGGGTCATCGGTACCACAAAAAGGTACACATTGCCATTTATACCATCTTATTCTACATATCTTAATAAACAATATTTGGTATGATAGCAATCTCAATGTGGTAGCTATTTGATGTTTCTCAGCGTAACATATATGTCCACTTTTTGAGGTGGAGTTATGTAGCTTACGCTCATCATAAACACAATAAATGTGTATCCTCTTTAGGTAAACGTCTCTCCATGCTAATAATTGAATAAAAATGAGAGGTTTAACACTTGGATTTCTCATGAAATTCAAGAAAATGCATAGGTAATATTATCTACTCCAGAACGACAATTTTGTAACCTGATGAGCTCATTGTAGAGACAATGTGTTGTGAGGTGTGTGCCATGTGAGACAATATATACCTAGCTTGTTTTTCGATGCTTTCCCAGACACAATGTATTGTTGATATAAATATCTAGACGAGATTCGGTTTGGTTGCGAACCCTAATAACCATAAAACATCCAATGGATGTGACGTTACAGACAAAATGCACGATGCTAAAATATAAAATTTATCAAATAATGTGATGAGGATATAAATATTTTGTAAGGATACAAAATATTTAAATGTGTTATGTTAGACCCCTCACTTTGAACAGTGGTCTGGTGTGTTAAGGCGACGGAGAGGTAGAATGTAAGCAAGTGAAAATACCTGTTTATGAATTTTCGATAGGCCTATATTTCAATTTATTAAACAATTTAAATTTGATTTCCTCCTTTTGACCACTTGAGCACTGAAGGTCACCCAAAGGCAAGTGTAAATATGCTCTTGTGTGGCGAGATTCTCGTACCATAAAGTCATATTTCTACACAGCTGTCTAAAAGTCCATCCACGTTGTAATTCCAAAATAGGAACGGAATCTTAACTGGATGTTTCATCTGACACTTAATGGAAATATTTTTTTCCATAGTTTTCCCGTAGTTTGAGAATTAGTCAGCCAGTCAACAAATGTTATCGTGTCACCATGGTGCAAATCTTTGTTACAAGCAATCTATCTATCCAGATATGTTCTATAGATACCAGAGATGAGCGCTAGGGCGGATAACATTTTTTTACAGTCCTGTAAAGTGTTTAAAACGGAAAAACAAAATGACCGCCAAATTCACTATGAAATGTACTATTATTCCATATATCCCGAACCCCTATCGTCAATAACACTTGTATATCTACATTTTCAAGGCGGTAATCTATCTAAAAGCAATCCATTGTGTTTATTTAACCCTTTAACCGCCGGTGTCGCATATATTCAGGGTTTTCATCTTTGATTAGGACATTAACTACCACCTGTTAAAGATAAAATATGCCATTAATCTGCAATATTTGAATACAGTTGACCTCCATTTTGTCAAATCTGAATAATTTCACTCACTTGAAGCTGTGGATCGCGTCAGCGAGACAAAACTTCAAGTGGGTGAAAATTCCGATTTTTTAATTTGGCGGTTAAAGGGTTAAAGCGATTTAATCATGTGCAGCTTATTTTATTATTAGTTATTGCAAAAATAACAAGCGATTATTAGTGAATATCTAGCTTTTCGATAGATTTCATCAAATATTCATCAAATATTCACGCTGTTGTTACCATTACATGTATTATGTTTTAATCATGTTTTCATGGTCAGTAATATATTTAATTATGATTTTATTATGATTTCATGGGTATTTTGTAGAATATTACATTATGTTATGCAAGTATTATCATAATATTTAATATATTAAGAGCCACCAGTCACCTATAAGTAATGTTGACGTCTCAAATTCCCCGAATAAATAGAAAAAAATGGCAGATTATATACCTAAACGAATTAGGAAACTGTTTGGGCAATATGAGGCATATGTTGCTCTGACACGGACATCAATCGGTATGCGGCGCCAAAAATAGGATTTCGTGGTAGGGTTTTTTTCCCACAGGAGGAATTGACATACACGAACGCATAAAAAACAAATCGCCTTCAAAAGCCCTCTGAAGCACCACGGTAGGCACCCGCTCTTTGATGTGTATAGGAGTTTAAATGGCTGTTGATATTTGGCATGTGAGCAGATGTCCTTGATAGTACACGTGTGGCAGCTACAACATGTCAATGATCGAAATGTTTCCTTTCTTATACAGTCGTATTGGTGGAGTAATCATATGGGTACAAATTTGATGAAAATGAATGTGTCAGAGATCTCAGAGATCCATAATTATATCGCTGTTGTTGTTGAACTCTTTATTTGAAGTGGTTACAAGCTTGTGTAGATACACTCGACTGAAGGGTGTGTGCTCATTTCTTCAAAGGATATTTATATATTACCCAAGAGTTCATACACCTCTACAGGTGAGTATGGTGGGTGAATTTATTACATGATATTTACACGACAAAAGTGATTACATTAATTAATGCATTTGCACCAGAACAATAGATATTGGGTTAGCCAATTCAGCAGAATACACGATCTTAGTCTGTTGCTATGCTTCATATCAGATCATTGGCATGAAGATGAGTGAGAGGAGTAGATTCTAGCTAGAAGATGTGCATTCATCGGTATGAGCAGAATTGTTATATAAACCTACCTACCAACTATAATATTTCCTGATCACCCTGGAATTTTCTTGTTGGTCCGAAGGTTATATTCCCCAGAGCCTACACAAAATTGTTTGAGACTGAGCTATACGGCAGCAACGTGGGCCAGCTCCATCACAGACTGATGTCCCATAGACCAATGGCAAATTCCACAAACTTTGATTGAAGCATCTACAAATTGTCCATGAACTTGAACAGGCTATTGGCAGGAGAAAACTTTGTTCTCAGAGGAATTGCTCATTATGAGTGAGTGACTATTGCTTTACGTCGCCTTGTGCGCATTATCACAATATGATATATTATGTCATTATCTCGACAGGAGAAATGGTGGATATCATTTTAAGCAACACTGCACACTCCATGTTTTTTTCAAAAAGTTGATGTAACACACAACCACGATGACAAATATCCGGCATGGACGGAATCAGAAATCGTTCAGATTCTCAGTTTTGATTCACAGCCGACATTTTGTCCCGAGGAGAAATGGGGTTTAAAGGTCGATGTAAATGAATAATCATATTCGTTGAATCATGTTTGCATCTTGATTAAATTTTGTGGTTTAGGCCCTATGATGTGCATTTGCTCCCATCATGCTCAGCTTTCAATGAGGGATGCAGTAGGCCTACTGTTGAAAACAAATATGGAAATGGTGCCCTTATTAGCGACTGGTACAACAACACAGCAATAATGAAATGCTTGGTCAAAATAAACTAATCTTTGATGAAAGATACTGGTATGGCTCTACGTACATACAGACCATATAAACTTCATCCTAGTCAGTATCTACATGTGTATAAATGTGCGCATTTTCAAAACACTACCCTTGTAGTGGTATGGTATGCTTGGCTTCCTTAAAAACACGCGAAATGTGTACTTCACTGATCAACTTGTGATTATAGGCCATGCAATAAAAGACGTGATGAGTACCCAAAATCTAGTAGTGTAGATGCACTGTAACCCTAATACACGTAATAATATAAATTTAGTGCTCACAAAGTGTTTGTTTAAGCCAAAAAAAGAGAGTATCAAATATCTCAATGATTCAATGATATATAAAGACAAGAATGTGAAAGCTGACATGTCTCATTAGTATAGCATATTCTGGGGGAACATCTATCTCAAAGCTGTATGATATATATCAGCGATACTTACACATGAACTTGTGTGTGTGTCTTTGACATTAGCTAAAAGTGAGGCAATCATGAACTCACCATCCAAAGCAACGTCCATGATTGTGACTGTCATTGAAGATATTGACCACGTCCAAAATGTTCCCGACCCTGTGTTAGTGGCTGTATCTTGATCAATGAACATGCACTGGTATGGAGTATGGATGAACCACCTTGCTGTTTATGAAAGATCCACAAGAGTACATCCAATGCGACAGGAGATAAAATGGAGGCATATAGCTAATGTATTGAGATAGGCTTATGCGAAACTTCAGCCAGACTAGTATGCCACTGTTGAGTTACCAATTGTTTTGTCTTGTACAGATATTATATTACTTCTCATTTAGGGAAATATTTCCTGAATGTGGATACAGTCGTGATATTAGGTTTCAGGATATTACAGACAGACTAGTGCAAGGTAAGATAAATAGGCCTACACTATGTACGGGCAGATTTTGACGGCACATCTTCCAAAAGATTTGGGAAGCAATCAGCCTGAGCTATCTTTACACAGAGCCATCTATACTAAACAAACTTTGCAATCATGGTGGAGTATTATATGAATATTGCTTTACGTCGCTGGAAGATCACACTGGTTGAGACCAGCTGGTTTATCCACGTTGATTTCGTGCAAGGCCACGCGCTGTGTGCTCCTTCTCATATCAGTGTGTGGTCTGCATGACCGTCTGCATCCGCACTGTTGAATCAGTGAGTGATCTAATGAATCAGTCTACCAGCATAATAAGACTTTGTGTGCTCATATTCATATACATAGACCATATTAATCTGATACTTCATTGCCATCCACTGTAGATAAATCTTTATCTACACTGTTCGATGTACAGATCTTCTCGTTTAATAGCTCGATGCATTATAAAATCTATGACAAAAAAATATATTATGGTATTTTGACAAAATTAAAATGGCTTTTAGTACTTTACTTTGCAAATTCGGAATCAGTGACCTCTAAAATGTATAAAATGAAAAAAAAGATCGTTAAATTCGGACAAGTATCGCCAAAACTATACACAATTTAGATTTTCTATTGTTTCTTTAGCGGCCATTTTGTATGACGTCATAATATGATTTTAAGCGCATTGACAGTTTGTTATCCGCCCAGGCGGGGTCCCCAGGACACTACTGGACATGCCTGATGTGTCAGATTGCTTGTAACAAAGAAACGCCATCTAGTCATTTTTTCATCACTTTAGCAGCCCTTGGCTGGCTGATTATAATATTATAAGAGTATTTTAAATACTGTTGTCCTTCTGGATATCTTACTTCAGCATTGTTGTACTATAGATGTATTGTGAGAGCCATCACAAAGCTAGAAATACAATCATGTGACATCTACCATGTTGATTTTTGTCAATTATTCACATTGTCTCTTAATTTATCCTGCTGTCACACCTACCAGATACCGATGCTTCTGTGTATACCCAATTATTGAATGTATAATTATTTGGGGTATTTAATTTGCAAAATTCAGCTTAAAGACATAAGCATTAACGTAATATTATATTTTATCTAAAGTAATATACATGTGCTGCGCTATGTATTATGTCATTGGCGGGCTAAGTAAAGATGAAGCTTTGAATATAATGATATACACAAACAAGAGGCCCAGGGGCCTTGACGTTTGTCAACAGCATTGCAAAAAATCAGCTATAAATGTGTCAGATAACGTATATCTATACTCTAAGATTCATTATCATGAAAAAATGTATATCCTTTATATTGATCATTGGCATTTATATTATTATGTTCGGTTCCCATGATACATTTTGCTGATTTTACACACGTTCTGAAGCACTGCACCTAGTGACATATGCTTTACAAAGAATCATTTCACAGGACTACAATGTTAAAGGGACCGGCCCAGGCTAAAATCCTTAAAAAATCGGTGGGTTTATTTCGGCTTCTTAATATGACCATATGATGTAAACATGTCCATAGACTAGAACTGCAAAGGTTTTTTAATTTTTCTGCCGCGCATTCACCAGTTAGGCTAGATATAGAGACAAAATTCCTGATTTCTAATTGGGGACAACCATGCCAAAAATAAGAAATACGGGAATTTCGTCTCTATATCTAGCCTGACTGGGGAATACGCAGCAGGAATTTTTTTGCAGTGCTAGTCTATGGACATGTTTACATGATATGGTCATATCAAGAAGCCAAAATGAAATCAATGATTTTTTTATGATTTTCGCCTGGGCCAGTCCCTTTAATATTACAAAAGTGCAATTATTACTTCTTCTGGGACTTTTATTATGCCCCAGTTAGCCAGGAATTTTCACGAAATCTTTAATTTTCAATTTTAATTCTTCCGCCTAAAATATGCCTAACAAAGTTGTAAAATATCAGCTTTCAATGTTTCTTACTCAGCCGTGAAATATACAGTAGCCCTAATCCATCATTATCACTTGTAGACGTAATGAACTTTCACTGCACCCTCTTACGTAATGCCAATTATGGAAATCACAATACACACAGTAGACCTAAGGATAAAGACCCATGAACGCTTTCTCAACTCACAAGATCTTTGCTGAAATGTTGCTGTAATGTTGTCAGGCCAACGTTGAGTCAGGTGTTAGTTGGCTCAAATGCAATAAAATGAAATAAATGGGGTTCTACACCACATATGTACACATATAGGCTAAACTAGGTAAGGAGAACCTCCTGAGGATGGTGAGATGAATGAGGTGTCACTGCCCTCCAGACACAGTATTCGAAATTGAGCTCTGTTGGTCTACGGAGAACCTCCTGAGGATGGTGAGATGAATGAGGTGTCACTGCCCTCCAGACACAGGATTCGAAATTGAGCCCTGTTGGTCTACGGCCGAGCACACTAACTCTCGGTCACGGAGGCTGCCCACAATATTCAATATTTACGATTAAACAGGGAGGAAACATTTTGTTTCTTGGAAACTTGAATGCCAGAGCAGGAGAAGAATCCGCAATCTCTGACTTTTCTAGCAGGCACCAGGGCCCCCCGCCCTTCGGTATTGTTATTACATATATATATATATATATATATAAACACATTACCTGTGGATTCAATATTGTTTCACCGTCAGGGGCGCTGCCCAACATTTTTCATATTTTATTCTGCACAATATATTAAATGTGCATAATATATATTGGTCATGCCATTGCTATCCCTTACCTGTGATAATTGACAGCTATGTTTTTACTCTGGTTCTGCCATAATAGTGTTCCCTGTTCCACTTTGATTTTCATTTATTACAAAAATGAAAAATATATATTTTAAAAGTTTTATAAGCCACATGCACGGCTGGTCCTCGTCTTCATCATTGACGTTTGGCCAGTAATTGGTAGAAAACAATCAATGAATGGGAAAGCGTGAATTCAACTATTATGCTGCGTCATTAAAAAACCACTATTGGCCCAGCTGCTTTATAGACACTGAATCGACATTACTCCAGTACCTGACCCACACAGTATGGAGTGCATTCTATTACTGGGTGTGTCCGCTCATATAACAAGACAGAATAAGAAGTTTATTATTGGGTTTAAACTTATAAAATACCCCTATATTTTATGCAAATTAATATACATGCTTACATACATCTTGTATTTTACTTTAGAAAGTAAAATGATAATAGTAGGCCTACATATTATTACTTCGAGACATGTTTTTAATATGGAAATGTCTATTGCCACAGTACTGTGGCAATAGCAGAGCGAATCGCTACTTTCACCAAACCAATCAGAGACCATCATTTTCGCATGTGGAGTGGGAGGGCTGAGTGGATTGCCGCCATTACACTGTCGCCATGTTGATCAGAAGGACGTCAATTATGAAGCATTTAAGACGGCCTCAAGTGAATTTTCGGCAGTCGAAAATGTTCTATCTTGGACATTATCGAGCGAGACAATATGGAATTATAGGAAGAAGCATGAATTTGTGTAAATCGATGACACCATCAAGTAAGTAATGGGATACTTTTAGCCAATCCTTTCTTATATTGTAGGCCTAGGCCATATGTGTACACGATTTTGCCATAATGTGTGACCATGAACTGCTCTCGAAAACCCGATTCGCGTTAGACTGGACTATGTTTAGCCAAGGCAACAGTGCTGTGTCAATAAGATTGTTACTAACCATCTACATATATACAAGTCCTTACTGCCACAGTACTGTGTCAATGAGGGTTCTCACTACCCTATGTAGGCTACAAGTCATTGCTGCCACAGTGCTGTGTCAGTAAGGGTTCCTACTATCCCTCTACATGTACAAGTCCTTACTGTCACAGTGCTGTGTCAATAAGGGTTCCTACTACCCCTCTACATGTACAAGTCCTTACTGCCACAGTATGTGTCAATAAGGTTCTTACTACCCCATGTACAAGTCCTTGCTGCCACAGTTCTGTGTCGATAAGTTTTTCTACTACCCCTCCTCATGTACAAGTCCTTGCTTCCACAGTGCTGTGTCATTAAGTTTTTTTACTAACCTTCTACATGTACAAGTCCTTATTGCCACAGTGCTGTGTCAATAAGGTTTTTTACTACCCCTTTACATGTACAAGTCCTTACTGCCACATAAATGTGTCAATAAAGGTTCCTACTACCCTTCTACATGTACAAGTCCTTACTGTCACAGTGCTGTGTCAATAAGGTTTTTTGCTCCCCCTCTACATGTAAAAGTCCTTACTGTCACAGTGCTGTGTCAATAAGGGTTCCTACTACCCATCTATATGTACAAGTCCTTGCTGTCACAGTGCTGTGTCAATAAGGGTTCCTACTATCCCTCTACATGTACAAGTCCTTACTGTCACAGTGCTGTGTCAATAAGGGTTCCTACTATCCCTCTACATGTACAAGTCCTTACTGTCACAGTGCTGTGTCAATAAGGGTTTGTACCACCCCTCTACATGTACAAGTCCTTACTGCCACAGTGCTGTGTCAATAAGGGTTCCTACTAACCCTCTACATGTACATGTCTTTACTGCCACAGTGCTGTGTCAATAAGGGTTATTACTACCCCTCTACATGTACAAGTCCTTACTGCCACAGTGTTGTGTCAATGAATGTTTTTACCACCCTTCTAAACGTACAAGTCTTACTGTCACTGTGTCAAAAACAATTACCACCTACATTTCATCTTGCCCACATACCATGGCGATTTACTATCTCCATGCACATACTAACAAGATACTTGCTTAAGTGGGTGGCGCCATAGAAATGTACATATATTTGTGTTTTATGATCCGTTAGCCTAAAGTATTATGTTTTTTTTCAGGTTGTGTTTGCTCAGTATGATTTCAGCCTGATGCCAGTGTGATGTGGCATCAGCGACAAAGATATTATGAAGCACGTTCCAATGGGTAGCCATTGTGTGCTATTGGTGGCTGATACCGAACATAACACGACAGGAGTCATTGATTTCATGAGGGGGATACGAAAAGAAAATACAAATTGTCATTAAACAATGGAGGTGTGTAACATAAATCCGAGGCTGTGATTGCAAATGCATATAGGTTTTACAGTTGTATACTCTGTATTCATTTTAGCTAAACAATTAAATGTCATTGTGGAATTTACTAGCGTTACTTTTACATTCCTAAGTATATTTACATTCCTAAGAATATTGCGATTTCAATAGCCGAAATTGTTTTTTACTAATCAAATAGTTCTGAAAACAAGACGACATTTCAAGCTGTGGTGTTTTTTTATGATGGCATGTCATTTTTCCAGGTTATAGTATTGGAAATTACATGTAGGCCTACAGTCATAGCTATGCCATCAAATTATATTTTGTATAGATTTTCAATACACAATGTTGAATTACAAATACATGTCTTTTTAAAATAAAATAGCTATTTAATATACTTATACCTATGTGATATGTGTTCATAAATATATTTTCGGAATGCTGAAATACTCACCAGCTAGTTAAGGCTAGGATCACTGGTCCAAACAAATGTACAATTTGTTAGGTGTAAAATGTTTGACGCTTAGGCAGCAGCTTTAATTGTCCAAACACAATGGTGAATTTTAAATAAATATATTTTTAGCCCGCCCTTTTTTAAGATGGACTTTTGCAATTGAAGTTCGGCGTCATTGTCGGGCGCGGCGTCGACATCGGCGTTAACATTTCCTTAGCACGATTTTCAAGTAGACCTATCCTGATCAAATTTGCTCTACGTGTTGCTAAGAACCATGCAGTTCACTGACAAGTTGTTCAAAAATGATTGAGCAAAATAAAAAATGGCTGATTTATCGAACAAAATAGCAAATTTTTGCTTGTTTGTAGACACAATAACTTGCAAAAGTTTTCCTGTTTTTATCATTTTTGCAATTTTGCTTCTATGTCTTTTCAGAAAGCTGAAATAATTACCAGCCACTTCAGACTATGATTGTTGGGACAGCTCAGTTTAACGGCGTAGGCATATAGTGTCTTAACAACCAATGAATAAATTGCATTTTTTAATGAAACTGTTTTTTTTTCTTATTTATAATATTATTCAATGTTGCTACGACTTGAAGTTGGGACATACATGGTAGGACACAGCACTGTAATAACATGGCAATTCAAACTACGTATTATTAAGACAACACTGCGGACTGTCTGTGTACAGGTGTAGTAAGAAACATTAATTATAGACATCATACAGCATGGAGCTATAGAGGGATAGTGAAAAAATTATACTGACACTGTACTGCGATAGCATAGAATGTCTGGGTGTAAAGGGGTAGTAAGAAACATTATTGACATGACAGTGGCATAGAGGATTGGTAAGTATAAATACACCAGACGAAACGTTATTGACACATCACTGTGGCAGCAAGGGCTTGTGGGTGTAGACAGACATGTACGAACCTTATTGACACAGAACTGTGGCAGTAAGGACTTGTAAGTGTAGATAAACATGCACAAACTTCATTGTCACGGCATTGTGGTAGCAAGGATTTGAAAGGATAAGAAGAGAATAAGAAAGCTTATTGACATCATACTTTTTAAGCAACTACTTATGGGCACGGAGGGGCATTAGAAAACATCATTGCCACCGCACAGTGGTAACCAGGACTTGTAAGTGCAAAGATATTAAGAAGCTGTAGGCATGTTTAAACAGCATTGTGGTAGAAAGGACTTGTAAGTGTAAATAAACTACAGGAAACATCATTGCCACCGTATTGTGATAGCAAGGTGAAAACAGAGAAAATTTGGCGAAAGAGGAAAACGTTTGGGGAAATTTGGTGAATGTTCGGTGAAGATTTTAATTATTTCGCAAATTTGTCAATATCGCCATATAGTCTCCAGCCCGGTGAAATCCCCCTTATTTGTCACACCATGTAAATTTATTCCATCTAAAACAGTTGGTACCAATTCTTTTGCCAAATATTCGCCGATGTTTTTGTAGCCATATATTCGCCAATTTCATAGTAGCAGTAACTTGTAGACCTGTGTAGATGAGCACTAAGACGTTTTATTGAAACAGAACTGTGTCAGCAATGA
Source organism: Flabesymbios commensalis (assembly GCA_964017125.1). Lineage (NCBI taxonomy): Eukaryota > Metazoa > Annelida > Polychaeta > Terebellida > Flabelligeridae > Flabesymbios > Flabesymbios commensalis. The sequence goes on along the minus strand of OZ024910.1, from coordinate 44,167,564 downwards.
TTTGCAAGTGCATAGAGACAGTAACCGACCTTATTGACACATGACTGTGGTAGAAAGGACTTAGTGTAGATGACACGGTGCTGTGGCACCAGCGACTTGTAAGTGCATAGATACAGTAATAAATCTCATTGACACATGAATGTAGACTGGTAGATGTAGACTTGACTTGCACATGTAAGCCTATATGATCAGTCAAAAACCATAATAAAACAACACTGTGGCAGCAAATATTTGAAAGTGTATTGTGACAATAAAAACATTATTGCAACGGCGCTATAGTAGCAAGGACTTCTATGTGGTGAAAAAGTAGGAGACCGTATTCACACAGCACTCCAGCAGCAAGTATTTTTAAAATGTATTGAGACAGTAAGAAACTTCATTGACAGAGCACTGTGTTAGCAAGGACTTGTATGTGTTGACGGCATCACTGTGGTATGAAATATTTAAGGTGTAAACAATTAGTGGTAAAAAAATACTTTTATGTGGCGATGGCACACAGCACTGTGGTAGCAAGGACTTGTATCATGTGTATATTAATAATAGTCCAGGACAGCTATGTCAAAAATAGGGTCAACCCACCACTAATTGCAACAGAAATTATTCCTTTACCAAAAGTCTCATAAATTATCATAGAACAACATATTAAAAGTCACATAGAATCGGAGTAGTGGAAGAGTGCCTAATTTGCATAAATCCAAAAAGGCCGCCATGAAAATTGACTGAGTTTTATTTTGGCGATATCTCGGCTAATAATCAATGAAGTATCATGATATTTGTTACCCGGCTAAACCAGGCTACTCACATTGCGCTGAGCCTGGTCGCAGTGACCTCCATTTTTCCACGGCTGGCCGTGTAAAACAGACACTGACTCCGCCTAGCGATAAGACCGAGAGTGGTATAAGACTATATTCAGCTAGCGCGCTCTGGTGATCACAGTAATACCATTTTGCCAAAACATGGCCGTCACTGTTTCAGAGCCTTGCGATGTCATCAGGGTAGATATTTGTGTCTAACTTTATGTTTTTAGGGTCAAGGAATCTAATGAGCACTTTATTGAACATCCTGGACATCCCATTTACACCACAAATTAAAATATTTGATATAACGGATGTGAAATTACCTCAAATTTCACGAATTTTGATTTTGTAACATGACCATAATATTATGCCTAACTTGATTAATAATGACCTGATCATTATGGCCCTTCTATAAACATGTTATTGTATCAGTGGTTAAAGTTTAGAAAGTCATTAGGGGGCCACTATCCAATCACCAGGGGGGGGTGGAGTTTTTGTCGCGGACAAATGATTTATTTCAACCAAGCTCAGCGTGCGCTGAAAATTTCAAATTGTATTACATGTTGATATAGAACAGTTCTTGACGTAAAAACTCCAGCATCCCCCCCCCCCTGGAGATTGAGTGCTGGCCCCCTAACGAAATAAAATCGAAATAGGATGAACCTGTTGACACATTCAGTGGGCCTAAAATATATAAGATAAGCTGTATTTGTAAATCACCTTATATGCCCCTATTTTCCACACCCTCCCCCCTCTACAGTATGTCGAGGGTTGTTTGTGAAAAGGGGATACCTATGATTATATCAGGAAAATAATGCCACATTAAAAACAGTGCAATTATAGTCGGATTCACATTCACCGTGGTGAATGATTTTCGTCGATTTCTCAGTCAAGCCCTAACCAATTGTCATGGTACAGGCACTCTTTTCTATTCATGGGGCGACTATCCTGAAAATGACACCTTTTATAACGTACCATGTAATTATTTACACATACTATGAACAATGTCAACCCCACCTATAAACATAACTGTTTAATGACTGCACTAAAACATTAACAGTAATATAGCAAATGCCAGCCATAGCTAAATAATGATATCCTATAAACACACATACTTCCATACAGTTATGGAAGTAGCGAATCTAGTCTTGCATTTGTAACTGATCTTGAGGAGATCCGTTGGGGCTGGATCTTTATCTGTTATGATTGGCAAGTTCGTCTTCCTTGCTGTACCAAGCCCAGTCCAGTAAAAAAATGTGGTATTACATAAGATTTTAGGGCTTGACTATGACTTTATGATGAAACTTTTGCAGTCTCAGATGACCAGGCGTCTCACCAGAGCTTTTCTGCCAATCCCGACGCCAGGCGTGGTATACCATCCAACAATGTGATGCATAAACGACACATTTCTGTACACTTCTGGACCAACTGTTATTCTCAATAAAGCAGAACTCCAGCATTTTGGTGGATGATTTTCTCCCTGCTTTGGCTCTGGTCTAAGATATAATTTGTGGATTTGGCATGGAAGCATACCAATAAGTGGGTTTGTGTTATCGCCAACCACGACTGTTGGGCTTGGTGTTTTCTTGAATCCGCTATGACAGTTTGCACTATTAACAAATCTCTTTGTTAAACATGTTAGAAATGAACTTCCCGTTTCTCCTATTAAGACCACAGAGTCTTGTATTTTATAGTCTTGTACAGTTGCACCTAAATAGATACTAGAGAGCTTCTGGAGAACAACTCTGGAAGAATAGTTAGGTATCAATTTAAATCACCTCTTCTCTTATATTTGTGAGTTATCTGCACCCTGTCCTGCAGCTACAAAATTATTGAAGAGGAGTTAGGTATCAATGTAAATGACCTCGTCTCCTATCTTGGTGAGTTATCAGCACCCTGTCCTGCAGCTACAACATTCTTGAAGAGGAGTTAAGCATCAATGTAAATGACCTCGTCTCTTATCTTAGTGAGTTATCAGCACCCTGTCCTGCAGCTACAACATTTTTGAAGAGGAGTTAAGCATCAATGTAAATGACCTCGTCTCTTATCTTAGTGAGTTATCAGCACCCTGTCCTGCAGCTACAAGTCTCTGAAAGAAGAGTTAGGTATCAATTTAAATTATCTTGTCTCTTATCTTGGTGAGTTATCTGCGCCCTGTCCTGCAGCTACAAAATTATTGAAGAGGAGTTATCTCCTGAGTACGATAATAATTCACTGAGACATCACCTGTTATATCTGCTGCGATTCTATGCGATGTTTAATTCTGAGAGAAAGGACTTCTTGGTATCAGATATTACATAAAGTTAAGGGTGTCTGCCATGTCCTTTTATTGTCGTGCATGTGAAACGTCCTTGTGTTGTACACTGGTTGTGTATGGGACATCAGTCATGGCTTGTATGGCAGAATTAACATGAGAAGGGGAGACCCAAGAGGTTTTGGACACAATGTGCATTTTTTCACCCTAAATATTTCAATGGCTGTTTTACTCATTTTGTGTAGTTCAATTTCATGGCAAATGCATCTGTTGCTCGAGAATTGGGCTATTTACAGATATTTTTATGCTGTTAGGTGCATTTGGACAGAAGATTCAGGGAGGATTTGGACACTTTTCAGGGAGGAATTGGACACTTGGGGGAGGATTTTGACGACATCCATACCCTCCCCAAATCACTTGTCCAAATCCTCCTCACAGCATGAAATTCATTATCCCAATAAATAAAGTTATAAAATGGCTCAGATAATGTGACTCTCAATGAATAAAAACGTTTATTTTCAGGATTCTTGTTATTGATTCTAATTATGTCTAAATGCTCCCCAGCCATGTCCAAATTCACCCACACATGGGGGAGGATCTGGACAAAATTGATTTTTTTTCTCCGTGGTGTTATCCTTCTGCATAGAATGTTCAAAACACATATGGCTATCCATAGGCATAGTGAGTCTCTTTATTTAAACAAAAGATGAGCTTTATCACATGAACATGGTATGAGAAAAATGTTTTAAAAAGCTGGTAATGTTCAAATCCTCCTGGGTCTCCCATACAAGCCGGAGTTGAGAACAACCATACGAGACGCGGCGATTCATTCATGCCACTTCCTCTCGTTAAAGTTTAACTTAAACCATCTGTAGTTTTGAGGTTTCTCACCAACACTTAATCAATGATTAAGTCAGTCGACAAGTCAGTTCAGAGCCTGTCATTTCTTCTGATAACATGGTGGCCATCATAGAGATGGATGATCAAAATACGTGAAATTTTACGCAAATCGGCATTCGTCATATACGACAATCCCATTGTTGTTGTCAAGAGACGATCTGAGATGGTCAATGATGTGCTCATCCGATTCCTTGACCCCAAAAACATATGATTAGACATCAAAATCATGATTCTACATTGATTATTAGCCGAGATATCGCCAAAATAAGACTTTGTCAAATTTTTGGCGGCCATTTTGGATTTAGGCAGATTAGGCACTCTTCCACTACTGCGATTCTTGGTGACTTTTAATATGTTTTTCTATGACACTTCCTGAGACTGTTGGTGAAGGAATTATTTCTGTTGCAATTAGTGGTGGGTCATTTCATAGTTTTATTGGACTATAAGGAAAGTTATTGCCACAGCGCTGTGGTAGAAAGAATTACTATGTATGGAGAAAGAGTAAGATACTTTATTGAAACAGAACAGATTTTTAAGTGTATAGAGACAGTAAGAAACGTTATTGCCACAGCACTGTGGTAGCAAGGACTTATATGTGTGGAAAAACAGTAAGATACCTTATTGACACAGCACTGTGGCAGCACAGATTTTAAGTGTACAGAGACCGTACGAAACTTTATTGCCACATCACTGTGGTAGCAAGGTCTTCTATGTGTAGAGAAAGAGAAAGATACCTTATTGACACAGCACTGTGGCAGCAAAGATTTTAAGTGTATAGAGAAAGTAACAAACGTTATTGCCACAGCACTGTGGTAGCAAGGACGTATATGTGTAGAAAAGAGTAAGAAACCTTATTGCCACAGCAATGTGGCAGCAAAGATGTCAAGTGCATAGAGACAGTAAGAAACGTTATTGCCACAGCACTGTGGTAGCAAGGGAGGAGTATGTGTGTAGAAAAAAAAGTAAGATATCTTATTGACACAGCACTGTGGCTGCACAGATTTTAAGTGTATAGAGACAGTAAGAAAAGGTATTGCCACAGCACTGTGGTAGCAATGACTTCCATGTGAAGAAAAAGAGTAAGATACCTTATTGACACAGCACTGTGGCAGCACAGATTTTAAGTGTATAGATACAATAAGAAAAGTTATTGCCACAGCACTGTGGTAGCAATGACTTCTATGTGAAGAAAAAGAGTAAGAGACCTTATTGACACAGCACTGTGGCAGCACAGATCTCAAGTTTATAGAGACAGTAAGAAACGTTATTGCCACAGCACTGTGGTAGCAATGACTTTTACATGTAGAAAGATTAAGATACGTTATTGACAGAGCACTGTGGCAGCGAAGATTTTAAGTGTATAGAGACAGTAAGAAACATTATTGCCACATCACTGTGGTTGCAATGACGTATATATATGTAGAAAAAGAGTAAGAAACCTTATTGACACAGCACTGTGGCAGCACAGATTTTAAGTGTATAGAGCCAGTAAGAAACGTATTGACACAGCATTGTGGTAGCAATGACTTATATGTATGTAGATAAAGAGTAAGAAACCTTATAGACACAGCACTGTGGCAGCACAGATTTTAAGTGTATAGAGCCAGTAAGAAACGTATTGCCACAGCATTGTGGTAGCAATGACTTATATAAATATAGATAAAGAGTAAGAAATATTATTGACACAGCACTGTGGCGAGCATTATTAACAGTTACACAGAACTGCTGCGGTAATAAAGTTATTTGCTGTGATTGGTCAGTATTGTTGTTACATTTATGCTGATTGGTTTGGTGGTAATAGCATTTCCAACGTTGCTGCCACAGTCTGAAATCCTAAATTCTGATTGGTTTGGTGAAAAAAGCCAATTGATCATTTAGTACCACAGTACTGTGGCAGTAGCCATTGCCTTTTAATATACATATATCCACTTCTAAAGTATGCATACTTTTAGGTGCATCCCAGCAAACACGATACGACGAACGAACAGTGGATCAACACTCAAAGGTTTCGAATTTCAGAAGTTTAGCCAGACCATAGAGTTAAACTCTATGGCAATTTACGTGTGATTGTACTCCAGCGGTATTGCCTCATTGTAGTAGTCAACGCGATGCGTACAAAGCGTAATCTAATAATATATTACACTGGCTATACACGCTTTGCTTTCTACAGAAGCTACATCGACTTAATGTTAGTTTATTGTTGGGCCAACAGTGCAGACGATGGACTAGCATTAAACCAGGGATAACTGGATATTTAGTATATTGTTGTACCGCCCTCTACATCGTTTACCCAGCATTAAAGGAACAGCATTTAATTTTAATATTACAATTTGTAAATTAAATTCAAAATAAAGTTATGGCTTTGGTACCACACATTTTAGTAACTTCTAATTAGACCCCCATTAGCGTGATATTTAGGCCTATAATACAATGTGATGTTGAATATCAGCTTCCATCGATAGGGTCTATAATACAAGAACATAAATTAGGCCTACTATTTGTGTTTTTAACATAGACGTGGGTTGAAATCTACGTTCAGTTTAACTTGAGTATAGCTTTTTTTAAAATGACCGAAACATAGGGACGCAGACGGTTAATATACGGCAATATAAGTAGTTAAAACTATATGTATGAGATTGGTACTATTACATATTCAGTGTCACCGATTTATAAATTGGAAAAAGGGGGCCAAGGGGCCCATGATATTTTTCAGAGTGGGGGGGGGGGCATTGGCCTTAGACGATAGGGCATGTGGCCCATTATTATTTCAAAAGGGGACATTTTCCCAACAACAAATAAAACACTTAAGGTTCATTTATATCACCTCATATTCCATATTAAACATTCATCAGGTGTTCATGCTGATAAAAATATCAAAGATTCAATTTATTGGCACACAAGAAGTAAAAATCATTCAATAAACCATGTGGACATGAACCATATTGGCGGTTATGCTATTATTAAAACCCGAAGAAGCGTTTGCAAGTAGGTTACACGTGTCATCACGTCACCACGCACTCACATGAGTTAATGTCACTTGTGTCAATCAATTGCGTCAACAATATCGAGTGTTCTTGGAGTCGATCACATAACTTAAGTGCTACAGTCGATTTAATCCGTTTTATTAGCCATTTAAACATCAAGATTTGTAAATTGCTTAGTTTTAAATTACAAATTAAACAAGTACGAGTTGTTATCTCTCGTCTTGGGTCAAGGTAGTGAGACACAACTCCAAGTGTGTGAAAATTTAAATTATTTAATTCAGCGGTTTAAGGGTTAATATGTTACTACTATTAGTCACAATGAACAAATTTTCTACAATATTTGCTGTACAAAATAAATTTGTAGGCCTATTATTATTCGTTATATATTGGTCCATTTTTTGAGAATTTTTTTGCTTTTGATTTTATTGGCACATATAGTCTAAGTCTATATAGACATCTTCCCCACGTTAAAGGTAGAGATTAACGTTTGAAAATACATTGATAAAATGCGGATACAACAGGTTGTAAAATATTCCGATCTAATATAAATGAAAATTACAGCATGGTAAGCCCTGGGAAAGAAGGGTTGATTGTTTCGGCTGGTTTCTGCGACACGCGCACCGTGCACTGATACTGCGTGTCAGGATATCTGGATGTCCCGTTTCTAGTGGGGTATCCCGTACTGACGGCATAAGTGCCAGGCGTGAAAAATATATTCGTCCTCCAAATAGGTTTAGTCTGGTTGTAACGGTTTTAATAAATATCTATATAAAGGACTAATTGGTTTAAAGACAGGCCAGACCGCGGATAAGCTGGGCACAGGCCGTGAGTGTTATTACTCCCCAGGCAGACAACTATTAGCCGCAGCTTATATTAATAATGGACTGAGTAATCGGTTTGCCACACTTCCGTACGCTAGGTGTTAACTCTAGGTGTTAAAGTATATCACGGGTACGCAATGACTGTTAAGAAGCTTACATAACAAAATTTATCTGAATTATACGAGGGTCAAAAACAAACCCTCTCCGGACTGGTTAAGTAGAGAGAACAATATGATATTTGGTAACCATATTAATAAGAACACCTAGCCTACGGGAAGTAGTAACTATTATATAGAAAGGTATAAATATATATAATATATATACGATGTTATATCAGACTGTATATTTACTGTGAACGACATAGTGGATCTAAAGAAATGCCAAACTTATAAAAAGGAAAATGGAGATTATTGAGTCGTTGTAACAAAGCCCGGGCTGAGTGGCAGGTGTAATAAATCCACAGCATAATCAAGGAAATATATGAGTATGTTTACCGACCCTACGACATTACACTAAATGACATTATGTTTTACCAGCCGTAAATTATGGCGAATTATGTTACGCGCAGCTGGCCCGATAGTAGGCCGGATATACCGATACTATATAATGTACGAAACCACAATAAAATTTCAGTTTTCATTTTTGATCCAGAAAAGAGTGTTGTTTTATTCTCTCACCCAACGCAGCCTACCCACGAGTTGGGGGACCTGGACAAGCCCAGAACGTATTGGTTAAAGGGCCAAGATCTTTATATTAAAGGGCCTAGAACTTTTCAGTGGCGAGCTAGCTGGCGGATTAAGGCTTTAGCGTGGGTGAGAGGATAATAACTACTTTATAAATTAATTTAAATAAGTGTTATACATTTTTTGGCTACTAAACTTAGAAAACAACTTCATAGATTCATTTATCATGGATGCCTCACAATTTAACAAATACACTGATGGCCTGGCCCAAATGGAAGCACAAAGGATTGTTGAGAAGAAACAAGTGAGAATACAAGCTGCAAACTCGGAAAGACTAAAGGGTCAGATAAAGCAGACAACCGTCTGTGACGGCAGTAACCCGTCGGCGGTTCGAATCTGGATTAAAGAGATTGAACTAGCACGGAAACTGCTGGCGTCCAAGCAAACCATCAGCTTGGCTTCAAGGACAGTTGCTGGTCCTTTAAGGCATGAACTAGAGAGGTTCATCTCGGAGTATATGACCACTCATTCCTCCGCCAGAGACGACGTTCCATGGGAGGCTGTAAAGGAACATATATCTGCATCATTCCTGCATATTGATGAGGCAAGTGCATTGCGTGATGAGTTGGAAAAAACCAACCAAAGCGCATATGAACCGGAAGCTGGATATAACCGACGATTCCGGGAAGTGGCTGATGCAGCATATCCCACAGCAGACAGGAATGACGATCAGAACAGGATCTTGATTCGTGCCTATGCCCGAGGATTACGCAGTTCTGAATTGGCCAGAAATTCGGTAGAAGAAGGGGCGCCTTCTACGCTGGAGGAAGCTATAAAGCTGATTTCTGGCTACAGTGCCAGAAAAGATGCTTATGCTCGACTCAGCCGCACAGAGGAACCAATGGAGGTTGGTACTATTACACCCAAGACACCACTCCCCATTCGCCAAAGTGCTGTAAATCCTGATATATTCCAGAAATTACTGAAAAGCCAAGAGCAAATTGTAACAAAACTTGAGAAAATAGCACTCCAGAGCCGGCCCATGGCCCATCCTAAGACTAAACCAGTGGCCGCAGCTCCACAGTTCGCCAACCGCCGTCCTCGGAACGTTGCTACAACTGAGCCAAGATGGACCCCAGATGGACGACCTATTTGTCTCCATTGCCTTGCTCCTGGCCATATGCGCCGTGAGTGCCCTCAGCGCAGGCCTACGAACCAGGGAAACGGGTGGAGGTCGTAGGAGAGCTGATTTATCGCCCCGCAGTCACATTTTCAATCCAGGGAGTGAAAGTGACTGCGCTGGTTGACACAGGGGCGACATGCTCTCTCCTACGACTGGACATATTTCAAGAATTAGCAAATAAACGCCACCGCAGCCTTTACCTGAAGCCAGGACCGCCATTGTGTGGCATATCTGGCCAGTCCATTGACGCGAAAGGACTCACTCAGATTAAAATTGACAATACCAGAACAGTGGTAAAAGTTGCTGTGGTTGGAAAAATGGACCACGAAATGATCCTAGGTGCAGATCACCTGCGGAAAGGACAAGGAATTATAAATTTTCGAGATGATGAACTTTTCTGGCATAACAAAGTGTGGCCTCTTCATCGCATAGGAGGGCTCTATGTGGACAGTATCGGGCCACTTTTGCCAGAAACAGGAAGCCAAGCAGTGAATAAAATAGTACAAAGAAATTCTGACATTTTCTCAGCTAAAGGTGAGTATAATGGATGCTGTTCCATAGTCCCCATGACAATTAAAACCACTGGGCCACCCATCAGTTTGCCTGCATACCGTACTCCACTGGTGAAGAGGAAGCTCGTGGAAGAAGCAGTGGCCGACATGTTGGCCGAGGGGGTAATTCGGCCAAGCTCATCTCCCTACGCCAGCCCTGTCACTCTAGTTCCAAAGAAGGATGGGACAACGAGATTTTGTGTGGACTATAGAAAACTTAATAGTGTAACAGTGCGAGACCAATATCCACTCCCACAGATTCAAGACATTTTCGACCAGATAGGGGGCAGCACCATCTTCAGCACTTTGGATTTAAAGGCCGGGTACTGGCAGCTGCCAATGGAGGAAGAGTCAATAGCAAAAACCGCTTTTCGATGTCATATGGGCCACTATGAGTTTCTGAGGATGCCATTTGGCCTTACCAATGCGCCTAGTGTGTTTCAGCGTACAATGGATAAAGTACTGGCTAGCTTGATTGGAAAGTGTGTGATGGTCTACATTGACGATATTGTTATCTACAGTGAAAATATGGATGATCATCTAGCCCATATTCAACTGGTTTTTGACTGTTTACGAAAAGCCGGTCTACGGTTAAAACCCACAAAGTGTTCTTTCGGACTACCCAGTGTGAAGCTATTAGGATATATTGTGAATAAGGATGGAATTGCAGCAGACCCGGAAAAAATACAAGCCATACAAAATTTGGCGCCACCCACTGACATCAAAGGGGTAAGATCATTTTTAGGTATGACAGGTTTCTATCGGCAGTGTATGTCTAATTATGCCGCAGTGGCTGAACCCCTAGAAACACTTAAACGCAAACATGCCCACTTCCAATGGGGCACACCACAACAAAATGCTTTTGAACAATTAAAAGGACTCTTAACCTCTTCTAGTGTGATGGCTGCACCCAAAATTAACCACCCCTATAAACTTTACACTGATGCTTGTGAATATGCTGTTGGGGCAATCTTGGTCCAAGAAGATGAAAAAGGAGTTGAGAGGGTGATACAATACATTTCTCATTATCTATCCACGACCCAACGAAAATGGGCCACTATTGAAAAAGAAGCCTTCGCTGTAGTCTATGCCATTAACAAGTTACGACCCTACCTATATGGGGCAAAATTCACTGTATTCACAGACCACAAACCCCTCACCTCCCTCTTCACAAAGGACATGCAAAATACAAAAATACAGCGATGGGGTGTGCTTTTAGCTGAATATGGAGCTCAAATTAAATATCGGGCTGGCAAAAACAATATTCGTGCAGATATGTTATCTCGGATACCACCACAAAGGGAAATAGCAACTTTTGATTGTGACCAATGGGTGGACCCTGCAGCCATACCAGATCAGAGAATTGAGGAGCAGCTGCCCCTCCTCCAGGATGGATTCGATATGACTATCATAGTTAGAGATCAAGAACAGGAGTTTGCTGAATTACGTAAACGGGCCGATAATGATGATGAGGAAAACAGTTATATCTTGATAAACAATGCCTTATATAGTGTGAGAAAACCTACCCCCTACTCAGCTGACTACCCCCGATTAGTCCTTCCCTCAGCCCATCAGAATACTGTCATTGATCGAGCTCACAAAGAAGTTGGACATATGGCTACTGAAAAAACTCTAGAACGTCTACGAGAAGCATATGTGTGGCCTAGCATGAGAAAGACAATCCGGGAGCGATTGAGATTGTGCCCTGTATGCCAGGTGCACCAACGTCGATCAGACCATGTACCTATGGGGGAAATGCCTTTCGCACAATACCCTATGCAAATAGTAGGGGCCGATTTAATTGGATCATTCGTCCCCTCCCTCTCTGGCAATAAATACGTTCTAACAATTATCGACCACTGCACTGGTTGGGTTGAAGCATTTCCCCTTCCAAATAAATCAAATGAAAGTGTCTGGAATGCATGGGCCACTCAGTTTGTACCACGACACGGAGTTCCAGAGCTCCTAATCACTGACAATGGCCAAGAATTTTGCGCCAAAGCTTGGGTGGATTATCTGAAGAAATTAGGAGTTATTCACCACCGCACATCCCCTGTACATCCACAGTCCAATGGGCGAGTAGAACGATTTAATCGTACTTTGAAAGAAATGTTAGCAAAAACTGTCAATAATTATACCCCAAATTGGGAAAATAAACTCGGTGACTGTCTGGCCGCCTACCGTAAAAGTGTGAGTTCGGTAACTGGCTACACCCCCTTCTTTCTACTCTATGGACGTCGTGGTCGGCTGCCCCTGACCAGATTGCTAACTGTAAAAAGAGACAATTATTTTGGAAATAGACTAGATGATCTGGCTATAGCACTAAAAGTGGCCAGGCAAGCTACGACAGACAGTCGGAGGTACAATAGGGAGAGACTGGCATGGCGGGCTAATTGTGATGATGTAAAAGTAGGTGACACAGTGGTGGTGAAAGCAGAAGAAAGAGTAACACTTACAAGTCGTTGGGACCCTATGTGGGAGGTCACTAGAGTGCGGGGACCCGTAGTGTGGATCCGCCAACAACAGACAAGTAAAACAAAAGTGCTAAATAGGGAGAAGGTGCGAATAGTCGACCCTGACATGGCATGGGAGGATATCAATCCACGCCCAGTACGAGATCAGCGCCGTCGCGCAGCTATTCCGGCACCAATAGACAGGTCAGTCACCACGCATGATCCCCCGGCCGACCAACCGGCTGTGGCACCTCCCCTTCAGACCAACATTCAACCGCAAATCAGCAGGACACCCCCTCCTACTCCACCACCGACACGCCCAGAAGCTGCACAGTCAGATGAACCTGAGCCAATGGTTCCAAAGGAGGGCCTTCGAAGTGAACGGAACCCCTCCCTCGAGCCCATGGAGACCCAGGAACCGGTTGTACAAACAAGTCAGGAGGGCGTGAACCAATCACTTTCAACCCCCCATTTTACTTCGCCGCAGGGACTCAGAACCAGATTTATAAAGCAAGGACCGCACTGGGCACTGAAGTCGCAGGACGACCACCAACCTTCTCTGACTGCTGAGCCTGCAGTATCCCCAGTCCGATTAAGCCGCCGAAGGAACCGCTGGGTAGTACGACGTCAACCAGCTGAAACTATTGCAGACACAGCTGGGCCAGTGAAACGCCAAGCTTTCTCTCCTCCCAGCCCACAGATTATTAAGAAAGGAAAATGCGAGGCTATTGCACTGGTATCCTACTTTACTATGGCTGGAGCCTAATAATGTCTCCTACGCTCGCGCATCTGCATGAAAATGAACCGCGCCCACTCCAAGATGGATTATTGATTTCTACACCGGAAGACATACGGGCCCAGGTGGCCACTTGGACCGTACTAGTGATAATTGAATCACCCACTCCACCGCAAGGTATTTCTGAAAAATTGACAAATTTTAGACATGTATTGGAACTTTTATATCACCATCGTCCACCGTCAAACACAACACGCATGATTTGGGATCAACATATAACAGATATAGAAGATGCTCTGACCTCTTCACATTCTGCACCCAGAGTCCGGAGAAGGAGAGGGTTATTGAACATTGTAGGTGAGATAAGTTCTAAGCTTTTTGGTACAGCTACACAAAGTGAAGTTGAAGAATGCGAGCGACACATAAATTCAGCCATGAAATTGGAATCTCAAATTGTGCACACCACGAATGATTTGATAACGGTTGTAAATCAAACACATAGTGAAGTGAGGCGAAACATGCAGCACATTCGTGACATGGAACATCATATGGGTAAGCTGTACACAGAAACCACGAGACTGGGGAAAATAGCCAGTGGAAACAATGGAAGAATCACAGAATTGCAGGATGATGCGCGAGTCGATCGCATATTGGCTGCCTTAGGGAGTGTACAGTACCTTTGGCAGCGCCAATGCGATCGATATCAGCGGCAACGAGCATCCCTTGAACTTGGCTGGCTCACAGAGGAAATTCTCCCACTAGAGGATCTGGTACAGATCCTGGAGAGCAGCCGTGAATTGGGACATTTTGGACCACGTAGTGAGTGGTACTATGAACATATCCAAATCCACCCTATGTGGGAGGATCAGAACAAATTAGTTTTCAAGGCAGAATTACCTTTAGTGGACGAAACAGAATACCTGAGGTACCGGATCTCTAGTTGGCCAGTCCCCCGCAATACTTCTGACTACACACTTCAGATACAGGTACCATCAGCAGTGGCGATAGACACACGTCACGGAGGTATTTTCGAACCTCACACCTGCATCGGAAATCAGCCAGGTATATGCAGAACTGGGCCAATCTATGGAGCAGGACGATTACTGTGTGCACGCAGTATTCTGAACGGTGACTCGAATCATTATCAAAGTTGTGCTGTAACGGTTACCAGAGTGGATGCCCCAATTGGGACAGTAAAAGAAGTTACACCCACTATCTTCGTGCTCCTCAGTTTTGGGGAGACGTACAGTGTTCACTGTCCAAAGAAACCAGAGAGAGCCAATTATCTCCCGCTGGGAATATACACTTTGCGCGTAGCTGCTACTTGTCAGGTACGGGGCAAAGAATGGCTTCTCTCAGGTACAGTCCGTTATAATTCAACATTAAAATATGTAAATCCCTTTCTTTCTGTAGATACACTAAATTTACCTCAGCTTCTTCCGGACGAGTTGGTGAGACAGCAACTGGAACGCCCAGAATGGAAACACCTACCTGCAATAACGGACCTAACTATCCAAAAACTGAAGCTACCCCCAAAAGTAAGTCATCCAGGATGGAATACAGGGCCTGATCATCCCTACCATTCTGGGTGGATTACGGCCGGGGTCAGCATTACATTTTCAGTGGGGGTGACAATATTCATATTGAGAAAATGGGGGAATACTCGATGGTGCAAGAAAACTGACACAATCCCAAAGTCGCGAGATGCGGAGACAGCGTCTGAGCTGCAATCATTAGGGCCCACATGGGTGGCCCTCACTCAGCCTGCCTCTCCATCTCCAGGGGGAACTGCTGAGTCCTCTAACTGAGAGTGCTTAAAAGATTATTGTACACGTTGTTTAAAGTTTACATACATGGGACAATGCAATGTTAACCTGCACAGGTATCGATACGATGCAAGCATAATTATGCAATTTGAATAAGTTGTTGAAATGTAAAGTGACTTTTGTGGTTAAGCTTGATAACATAAATATTTTAGTCATAGAGATGAATTTATGGTAAAAAGGTGTATCTAAGGGTATACACTTACATACACCTTTTCACGTTAGAGGGGGGCGAATGTAAAATATTCCGATCTAATATAAATGAAAATTACAGCATGGTAAGCCCTGGGAAAGAAGGGTTGATTGTTTCGGCTGGTTTCTGCGACACGCGCACCGTGCACTGATACTGCGTGTCAGGATATCTGGATGTCCCGTTTCTAGTGGGGTATCCCGTACTGACGGCATAAGTGCCAGGCGTGAAAAATATATTCGTCCTCCAAATAGGTTTAGTCTGGTTGTAACGGTTTTAATAAATATCTATATAAAGGACTAATTGTTTTAAAGACAGGCCAGACCGCGGATAAGCTGGGCACAGGCCGTGAGTGCTATTACTCCCCAGGCAGACAACTATTAGCCGCAGCTTATATTGATAATGGACTGAGTAATCGGTTTGCCACACTTCCGTACGCTAGGTGTTAACTCTAGGTGTTAAAGTATATCACGGGTACGCAATGACTGTTAAGAAGCTTACATAACAAAATTTATCTGAATTATACGAGGGTCAAAAACAAACCCTCTCCGGACTGGTTAAGTAGAGAGAACAATATGATATTTGGTAACCATATTAATAAGAACACCTAGCCTACGGGAAGTAGTAACTATTATATAGAAAGGTATAAATATATATAATATATATACGATGTTATATCAGACTGTATATTTACTGTGAACGACATAGTGGATCTAAAGAAATGCCAAACTTATAAAAAGGAAAATGGAGATTATTGAGTCGTTGTAACAAAGCCCGGCCTGAGTGGCAGGTGTAATAAATCCACAGCATAATCAAGGAAATATATGAGTATGTTTACCGACCCTACGACATTACACTAAATGACATCATGTTTTACCAGCCGTAAATTATGGCGAATTATGTTACGCGCAGCTGGCCCGATAGTAGGCCGGATATACCGATACTATATAATGTACGAAACCACAATAAAATTTCAGTTTTCATTTTTGATCCAGAAAAGAGTGTTGTTTTATTCTCTCACCCAACGCAGCCTACCCACGAGTTGGGGGACCTGGACAAGCCCAGAACGTATTGGTAAAAGGGCCAAGATCTTTATATTAAAGGGCCTAGAACTTTTCAAGGTGTGGCGAAGCTGTGGCAAGGTTACTTAGCCCCATGTGGCGAGGTTATCAAAGCTGTTGCGAGGTTACTCAGCCTTTTGTGGCGAGGTTACCAAATCTGGGGCGAGATTACCTGTGGCGAGGTTACCTTGTGGCGAGGTTACAGTCATGTTACAGTCCAATATTTCGTTGGACTCAGCAACATACAACTACATTTTGGTTTCATCAGCTCGTTTTCTGCCATACTTCATTTAAATTTTATTGGTAAGCATATAGGCCTATGTTTTGGATCATGGGATGCCGAACCTTCACTCTGTTCTATAAATGAATCGGGCTTTAGGCCACCTTTGTGCACATATAGGCTAAACTGGGCCAGGAGAACCTCCTGAGGATGGTGAGATGATTGAGATGACACTATCCTCCAGACACAGGATTCGAAATTCGAGCCCTGGCGGTCTGAGGCCGAGCACGCTACCTCTCGGTCACGGAGGCTCCCCACAATACTAACTTTCACACGTGTATGGGGAAGAAACAATTTTGTTTCTTTCAAACCGCCGAGACCGGGAACCGAACCCCGGACTCTGGCGTGAAAGGCAGCGGTGCTAACCACTACCCTAGGGCCCCCGCCCCACTCTGTTCTAACAACGCTGAATAGCCTACTAATACTGAAATTAATACAGCAATACACAGCTCACAATTTGAAAGTGTGGGCCGTAATGGGCATCTATTGGCGGTACTATTAGTCAAAGATAAGAAATACGGGAATTTCGTCTCTATATCTAGTCTAACTGGTAAATGCACAACACAAAAATTTAAAAAAACTTTTGCAGTTCTATTCTTTGGACATGATTACATCATATGGTCATATTAATAATCCAAAATAGAATCACTGTATTTTATGATTTTAGCCTGAGCCAGTCCCTTTAATTCAGCAGGTAGGGCCTAGAACTTATCTTGAAAAATCCTATGGCCCACTCAAATTAACTTGTTGCGTCAAAAACAAAGATATTCCTCAAAGTGTGGCGCAGCCATAGAATGATGTCGGGCCAGTTTTATTTTTTGTGGGAATCCCGCAGTTAGGCCTATTCTTTATAAGTCAGGCACTGGGTATTCTTTACATCAGGCGCCTGAAACACCAGATAACACGATACATTGGTCCAATGCTGATGTAATGCTGGGCCACTGTCTGCGACGCTCGGCCAATATTATTCCAATCAAAACCCTTTACGGTCTAATCACTATATATATTTAATCATGAACATATATTTTATCTGAACACTTCTTAAAGACGAAAGTAGGCCTATCTAACCTAGAGACCCCAAACGTTATATTAGACATATTCATAAGGACTGGTGCACAGAAATGTCAACCGTTTCTCACACACAGCACCCATATTCCCCTTAAAAGGGACACAAATAACTTTAATAAATAAAAATGTATATTTCACCATACTTTGTCCCTTTTTCATGTCAGATGGTCGTAATGGAAGGGTTAACCTACCACATGATCGTGCATTGCAATAAATTACATTATTCGGTCATATTTCATACCAGAACTGTATAAATTATATCAATGTGCAATGCCTTTTACTGCCGAGTCAAAAAATCTATATTTAATAATACAAAATTTGCTACTTTTGGAGATAAATATCTTAGCCAAGACCTAATAAATGTTATATTGCGTAACATAAGGAGAAGTTTACAGAAATTATGCGGTGCCCCATCCTAATTTTTTTAGCAATTTATGATTAAACATTGTTTTTCCATTTTTGATAACTAAGTATTATCCTGAAGATTGTGGTGCATTTTATTTATTTTACAATAATTTTAAAATAGCTATTACTAGCTAATTACTTTATACCTTGTCAAAAGCACAATAAGATTAATGTGTTCTTGCGTGCTTGAGTTACAACTCAAAACAATCACTGTTTTAATGTAGCTAATGAGTGAAACGTGTACATTTACACATATTTTGTTCCATATTTATTATGTTTTAGCCATCGTATTTGCATCAAATATAAGTTGGAAATATGTCAGATATATAATCCGCCTATATTAATAAAATAGAACTACAATGCCTAGTAGTTTTAAAATTGTAGTCAATAACGTATGTTGAATTGGAAAATAAAATGGTTAAATTATTCACACGGTGGGTTTGATTGTAACATGATAACACCTATTAATCTACTACATAAAAACTGTTATCATATCAATATATTTAGAACATACATATACCTTGCCAAAAAAAACAATAATGAGTTTGTGCGTATTACGTGATTGTGTTACCACTCAAAACAATTTCAGTACCTATGCAGCAGAAGCGTGAAAAAATGTACATATGCACATATTTATTTTCACATTTGTTTATTTTGTGTCCATTTCATTTGCATCAAACGTAACAATAAAATGGTACAGATATTGATCAGCATACATACAAAACATTCAACTATAATATCTAGTAGTTTTAATATTATGACGAATAACGTATGCTGTGTTGGAAAATAAAATGGTCAAGTAATTCATTAGGTGGGTTTATTTGTGAGGTGATACAATACTACATAACATACTACGTACAAACTGCTATCATGCAAATATATTTACCACAGACATACACCTTGTCGAAAATGGAAATGAATTATTTGTGTTTCTTACATGATTGAGCCACGCAAACAATCACTGTTACTACGCTGTAAATATGTTAATAAAAATATAATATACAATTATTAGTTGCATAGTTTTATATTTTTTCACCTGTTTATTGGCATCACATTCAGTATCAGAATGTGTTAGCTATATATCAGTCTACATGCAAAAAATTGTGCTAGAATATTGAGTGGCTTTAGAATTACCGTCAATAATGTATGCATGATTGCTAAAATGAAATGATAAATCATTGAGAAGATGGGTTGATTTGTGACGTGATAACACAAGTTAAGCTACTACATACAAACTGCTATCATGCAAAAATATGTAGTGTAGACATGTACCTTGTCGAAAATCACAATAATAATTTGTACTTTTTTATGGTACCAATGACTCCCTTTTTGGGGTTCTGGCTCATGGACTAACGTGGAGATATGTTGCACACATATACCTGAGCGTTGATATATGAGTAATTCCAACTTCTTGGGTGACGGTTTTCATTCATATGAACCGGGTTCGTAACGACACCTGTTCGTCACGCAGATGTTTGCTTTCAGTACCGGTGTAACCGCCCAGATTGCCCCCCCCCCCCCAACACACACACTGAACTATACCCAGGTATATTCTAGACTATAACCGGGTATAATCTGGAATATACCCTGGGGTATAGTCTGTGAGCTCCCAGACTATACCCCAGGGTATATTCTGGGAGCTCCCAGTGTATACCCCACAAGCTCAGACTATACCCAATCAGATGCAGGGTGGGGTATAGTCTGGGAGATAGGAGTATACTCTGGGAGATATTATATATGCTTACAATCAATTATAAATTAAAAATAATTATAAACTAACTCTCTAGGGGCTCGAGTACCGTATGTCTCCTAGGTTAACATTTGGATTGCTAGAGTATCACTTGCCTCACAGGGGCCTACATCAATATTCTGTGGACTGGATTATCACATGTCTCCTATACAAAACTCCTGATAGCTAGATCATTATATGTCTCTTTTATTAACCATCTGGGGTCTAAATGAAAATGAAATCAATGGGGTTTTAGGCCACTTTTGTGCACATAAAGGCTAAACTGGGCCAGAAGAACCTCCTGATGATGGTGAGAATGAGATGACACTGCCCTCCAGACACAGGTTTCGAAATTCGAGCCATGGCGGTCTAAGGCCGAGCACGCTACCTCTCAGTCACGGAGGCTCCCCACAATATTGAATCTTTATGAGTGAGCGGGGAAAAACATTTTGTTTCTTTGAAACTTGAAGGCCAGAGTGGGGTTCGAACCCCCGATCTCCGACTTTACAAACAGGCAGTTTTAACCAGGGCCCCCGCCCTATCTGGGGTCTATCGAATCAAGTGACTCACTTATTAACTATCATTATATTATCGCATGTCTAAAGTTTAAACCCTCTGGGTGCTAGACTATCTTAAGACTTCTATGTTAACCTTCCGATGGCTAGAGTATCACTTGTCTTGTGTATTAACATTCTGGTGGCTAGATCATCACTGTCTCATGCATTAAACTTCTGGGGCTAGACTATATTAAATTTATGTCTCCCATTTTAGCCTTCTGATGGCTTGATTATTATTTGTCGCATGCATTAACTTATTTGGTGCGAACCAATTAAATACTTTCAGTGTACAGCTGGGTGCTCACCAAATAATTAATTGGTGCACACTAATTAATTATTAGAATTATTTGGTGCGCGCCATTAATTAGCTAGAGTAGCTGGACACGTAAGATCGGTGATACTGTAGCCCCCAGGGAGGGGGGGGGATAATAAAGGTTAATCAATGAGGTTTGTGATGCTCTAGCCACTAGAAGGTTAATACATCGGACATATTATACTCTAGCCACGAGAAAGTTAACATAGGGGACATAATATAGTCTAGTCCTCAGAGGGTTAGTACATGAGACATAAATTATGACAGATTAAGGTCAGATATTATATCGATAATTGATTGTTAGTCATATATGATATCTCCCAGAGTATACCCCTATCGCCCAGACCATACCCCACCCTGAATCTGGTGGGGCATAGTCTGGGCTTGTGGGGTATACTCTGGGAGCTCCCAGACTATACCCGGGGTATAGTCCAGACTATACCAGGGCATAGTCCAGTCAGGTGGGTTAATCTGGGCGGTTACACCGGTACCGATGATTGAAAAGTTTTCACTAGACAAACAACATAATTTAAGATATGTATACTGAGAACTACTATACGTTGCTATAATGGGCGTCAGAACATAAACATTATTAAATAGAATGTGTTAGTTTGACCTAAAACACGTTTGACGCTTGGTATCCAAGTGTTATAACTGCATGCACGTATTGAACGAGGTATTTTGAACTATTTTCTAAAAAACATGTTGTTATGGTTTTGAACATGCTAGAACGGATGAGTAAGTATTTCCTATGACTGGGCCTATGTAGATCGTGACAGTGTGATAGCCCCTGTAACCGCTAAATTATTCAATTGACATTTTCACTCACTTGAAATTGTGTCTCACTGACGCGATCCACAACTTTAAATGAGTGAAAATCATTCAGATTTTTAATAAAATGGAGGTCAACGATTTGGAAAACTTGTTGATTGATGGCACGTTTCATCTCTAACACGTTCAGAACACGCTCGCATGCAATTGAGATGGTGTTTGTGTTTGTGACCGGGCATGCTGGGAGTTCAGCCAGAAGTTTCATGCTGTCGCAGAAAAGTTTCTTTTTTAGGACTCTGGGTCTCAGATCCGGTTCAATCTCCGGTCACTAAGTGTTCCCATCTATATCTCAATTGCAGGCGAGCGTGGCTTACTTGTACCGTACAGTGACCAAATTCGGTCATATCCCTAATTCAGTCATAGTGACTTTATACTCCCTCCACAGCCACGTGACACGATGGATTTTGACGAAGGAGTATACAAATTTATCTGTGTTATATCCACTGTCACTTTAGAATATTTATACAGCTTATTTTGTTATTTTTGCTTTTTAAAATGTTGGATTTAAAAAGTATTTTAAAAGTGATTTAAAAAGTGTTTGTCAAAATTGGCACCATTCATAGGTAACCCACAATTTTACACCCCTCTTGCATTGCACATAATAACATGCATATTTTGTCAAACATTGCAACGTTCTAACTGTTTGTATACTGACCTAATAATATTTCTCTATAAATTGGACGATGTTTTTTTCAGGGAACAATAATTGTTTTTGTTTGATTACGCTTTTTAAAATATGACTGAATTAGGACACGGAAACGTGGCTTTTTGGCTGCAATAGGACACCCTTTTCACTGTTTTAAAGGGGTGCCCTAATTCAGTCATAGCCAAAGCATATTATGCCATTATAATATTTTAATTTTTATATGAAGGTAGCTCATATGTATTATTTAATAATAAATAAATACATAAGTACAAATAAAATATAATAAAATACAAATGTATATAGGTATACGTATACAGTACGAGTCTTGATTTAATTGATTCTGCAATTGCAAATAATGTAATATGCCTATTGATATGTTTCCACAGAAGATCACTCGCTGAATGGATGTTAGCTTGTACAAAAATTATGCACTTCAGAAACGACGTTCACAATGTACCAGTCACATGTGGGGTTAAGCCAGTGACCCGTCCTCGGTCTTTTGTTATTTACTTTATACACTATATACATCCTTTTATACCTCATATGTAACTCAGAGAGAGGTGGGATGTCAGATATCATCTTTACGCCGACGATACCGAGATAAATTTATCTATTTCGCTGAAAAATCCTCATATTTCATTGGACATTCTTACATAATGCATACAACTCAACCCGATAAGACCGATTTTTTTATTAATTAGACTGAGAGTATAATGTGATAAAAATTCAAAATGTCTTAGAACATGATGCCTTCATCTGCTATAAATCTTTGCATTTTTTGACAGCGCTTTAAATATTAAATCTCTTAGCGTGGCAAAAATGTCAAATGTATTTTTTATAATTTCTACCTGTAAAGTCAATTTAATTCCACAGTCCCATAGATCTTGTTTGGATAATAACGTTTTTTCTCTTTTGACTATATGGTTAGCACTCAATTAATGATATATCGGTGAATGTGGAGCTCTCCCTCGAATGATTTGTTCTTAAGAGGAAAATTCAAAATGGCCATCATTAGATCACCAAGGTTATAATATCTTCACCAATGATTAAGATTAATACTCGATTATGCTCACCAAATCATTTACGTTTTTGTTAAAAGGAGTACGATAAAAACAATTTATAGCTTCCTTTGACATCATTATCATGCTTAAAATGCTATGTTGACCCTGCTTAAAATGCTATGTTGACCCTTATTTATCTGTTTTCACAGTAATGCTAATTGCCTAATCATACACAAAACATAAACGTAGCAGATTGTATGAGCCCCATATAATCTTTAGGCTGTTTGTGGACGGTGGCCCAGCAAAACACAGCCCTAACACATGTCAACCTCCATGCCCAATTGTGTATCAATGTTTTGCCATTGATTCCAAGGGGATGTTTTAATTTTGCTCGATCAATTGAGCCTTGAAGAAGGGCTGTATTAAGGGAATAACTAATGAGGTATTACCGCACCCAAGGTTCACACTGCTCCAAATTTCTTAAAAGTATATATTCAAATAATGTCTGCCCAATAATTTGTCAACACCAAACTTTTTAATAAATGACTGCACCATAAGTCATATATAAAACGTGCATATTCTCACTATTTGTGCAAATTTGATCTTGAAATGATCTTGATGAGACCTTGACATGATCTGGCTGCCATAACTTATTAAGGACAACTCATCTCATGCCCATTATTATTTTGCCACTAAGCTAAGATCATACTGGTGTCCTCAAACAAATATATCAGTTAAAATGCAGTTGCATCCAGGAGTTCAACGTTAAGAGGGTTTAAGTAACATAAGTATCTGCCATTCGCGTTTGGTACTAGATCACAAAAACAAGCTGGACTATTGTAACTCTCTCCTGTTCAACGTCACTCACATGGAAATATCAAAGCTGCAGGGTGTAGAGAGTTGTTTGACACTGGTTGTGGCAAAGTTTCTTAATGTTGTCGATTAACTCCTCTTCTAAGATCGCTGGCTAGCTGTTCGTTTGAAGAATCAAATTACGTTTATTATGTTTACTGTTCTATCAGAATCTGACAAGTAAACAACCAGATGCTACAGAATTTTTTTAAATTTTATCTTGAAATCTGTGGCTGTCACAACAACTGGGTTGGATGAATTAATAAAAAAAAAATTTAGAAAAGACAACTTTAGAAAAACAGAGCAGACTCAGACAAGCACCATAAACTGATTACCAAAACTAACTAGACATAACACGAAAACAAGTTGAATCAAGCTCATGAAAACATATTTAAAACAAAAACAATTTGAACACCAAGTCTAAAATAAAAGCAAAAAAAAAATAATGCGCTTTTTTGAAAAAGCAAAGAAGTAAAACATAACAAATGATAATATCTTCACAATGAAAATGTACTAACAGAACAGATATATCTCACACATACCAATTTTGCTTCATGCATATCAATTATGCTTCACCCATATCATTTATGCTTTGAATGCACAATGTTTGATTACATGACGAGAGTGCCACAAACATTTTAAATATTGTACAGATAATATGATTTACCCCAAAAGTATGGCTTAATTATGTGATGTGGAAACATTCGTGACTTTGCAACATCATTTCCTGGTGTGACCCAGATTATTTTGTTCCCCTTTTATTTTTAAGAACATATACGGATGATACTTGTCTTAATTAATTGTGATAAAAAGTTCGAAAACTCGAGAGAAGGAAAGCATGCAGATGTGATAATTGTATGGGCCCATCTTCAATGTAGGCCTACCCCTCTCTATGTTTATGTCGCATATGCAAAACTTACAGTTGTGATTATTACTAAACATGGTTGGGAAACATTCAGACTTTTTATTGTTTAATCCAGTTGGATATTTTATTTAAATGTTTTAATCTCCCCAAAAATACTTTTTACCATTGACTGACTGAATTGAGTCACCATAGCCGTTTCGGGACACTTACTATGACTGCATTAGGCCCCGGGGTCCTAATTCAGTCACAGCTCAAACATATTTTTCAAATGGCTCTGATTTTGAAAATGATATCGTTTTCCTCCAAAAAAATGCTGTGTTAGATGTATTTACTAGTATATTTGTTTAAAAACGTGGCGTCTACAGCAAATAAGGCATCATTTTGACACAGGAAAACAAAATATTCCATCTATGACTGAATTAGGGCACCATACGTTAGTTTCTTAGATTTTCAAAACATTCAAAAACACTCCACAAAGGAAACATAACAGTAATGTTTTGTGTTTTCTGGGTTGAGCGCAGCCCAGCAAACACGAGGCGTTGAACCAGTGCTGGTTTGATGTTGGGCCAGCTTCCGCTTAGTACATAGTCTCTACTGTTCACAGGAGCCATTTAATAATATTAACCCGTTGAACACGAGATTATTATCCTATTGCTCTGTTTCTGAAACGAAATTATTTTATGACGTCATAGTTATCTCATGCAATCAGACCCGGAGATCTCCGGGCCTCGTATCTGAATGGTCTCCCCAAATCACGGAGATCTCCGGGGCTCGTCACAAACGGGTTAATTACAAAGGCCATTGACACTACATCTCTTAGCTATCAAACTTTATGGTTATTCTGCTGGAGGGGAGACATCTCCATTTTTTGTTCACACATACTAGACCCTTCTAGTTATGCAATAATCCAGGTATACTCGAAATACTGTCCGAATGGCGAACAATTTGACCTGACCTTTGACAATCTTCAAGTCTTGTACCAATATGTACCTGTATACTGGGAGCGGTTTTTTTCAAAACGACCGACCCAGATCTTAGGTATATGTGATTGGTCGACTTGGCTATCTCGACCAATCATATGCCTGCAATTTCCAGGGTATGTCCAAAATCCCCGAAATCGTCAATTTCGCGGTCATTTTGTACATGCTAATTAGACAACCGAAAACTCAAAATTCTGCTTGGGAACCGGGCTAATCGTGTTCGGCACACCTTAATTATGCTAAAAAGTCAGGTTCCCAACTGTTGCTCAAAAATACTCCTAGGATTTTATAGGAGCTGCTTTTCTAAAAATTAGTCTAGTCTAATTCACCAATGCTGGCTCAATACCGGGCCAACGTTGCAGACGCTAACAACACTAAAACAGCACTGCAAGAATGTATCAATTTTACGAGGATTGCGCTGTCACTTTCAGAGAACAACGACCGGTCTGGTGTTTTTAACACCCCGCACCCCTTGTGCAACCTTCACAATAACTGATTTCCTGGAATTAGACTTGGAATTAGGTTTAATTCCAGATCATTCCAGAATTGAACCCAGGTCTGAGATATATATAGGGGGCCTACCGACCTTGAATTTAAATCTATTTTGAAATCTAAAGGTAGTTCACCTGCATAATACTCACCAGGTTGTGCTCCAAGCAAGTGGTCTCTGACATGACTCAGTACACCATAAATATCCCACCAAACATGATAGGCCTATATCTACCCAATGCTGGATGGATGTTGGGCCAGCGTTGATGATGGCATGTATCAATGGACACTAGTATCTATGTATCGGCATGTATCAATGGACACTAGTATCCATGTATCGGCATGTATCAATGGACACTAGTATTTCTAAATGTGACCATTTACCTTCACCAAACTATGATTATATACAAACTAGAAGCCAATTAGCGTTAAATAGATCATGTTTGCACGCCATTGTCTCTGTTGAATTTCGCCAAAACTGATATGATCATTATAATGGATTAAAAATACGCAGTTTGATACTTTTCGGGCGATATTTGTGTTCCTTTTCTACGAATTAATGTCGACCATCCGGTAATTCAGGGGGGTGGGGACTACACACACCCAAAAAAACCTGGATACGACCCCGCAATGAGATATGGTGCAAAAAGGTGAGTTCAATAGCGTGAGTTAGAATTATGTACAATACTATTGTAGTGTAGAAATCCATGTCCACCACTTATCATGTTTATAACTCTTTTGATTATGCAGGTCTGTTTCACTTCATTCACTTTATCATGTCCCTGTGGTATAGATACAGACAGCTACCCTCAACTATACGAAGCTTTATATTAATCAACAACGCTCAAACTACGGCCACTTTAAAGCGACTCAATCAGGCTAAAATAATAAAAAAATCAGTATTTTTATTTTGGCTTCCTTATATGGCCATAAGTACCCGGTATGACTGGGCCTCCCTAACTCATTTCCTGCGCGATGTCATCAGGGTAGGCCATAAGATGTTAATATGTCCATAGACTATAATAGCGGAAATCTTTTACATTTTGGGTTGCTGTGGAAACGTAGCAAGTGTGCCGAAAGCCCCATTTATCAGTTCAATCTTCCACAGTTCGATCTTCATTTCTTATTTTGGACAACACAACCAGTCTGAAGTAGGCCTACGTGGGTCATCATGATTCGCTAAGTAGGCTTGTCCGAAATTAAATTTCGTCCTTATTTCTCGCTTAACTGGTAAATGCGCAACACAAAATTTAAAAAAATTACGAAATTCTGATCTATGGATATGCTCACATCTTATCATGCTTATGGCCATATTAAGTAACCAGAATAAAAATACCGATTTTTTTTATTATTTTAGTCTGATTGCGTCGCTTTAAGGCCTTATTGATATCAAATCCACCCGTACACATTCGTATTCGTTAAACAATAATAATCTATAAATCGTCGCCTCGGAGCTAAAGGATCCTATCTGACACTCGTTAGAGTGGCAGATAGGATCCTTTAGCTCCGAGGCGACGAAATAAATAAAATAATATCAATGATCAAGTATTCAAGCTTGGTTTTATTTATTCAAAAACAAAACAAAACACGGGAACTGCCGATTATAGCAAAATCAGAACAATTATGTATTTGAGTGCTTTATGTTGAAATTAATATATTATTTTAATGGCATGACTGTTACTTGTTGATTAAACAGCACCTTTTAAGCGCTAAGCGCGACTATTATCGTTTATAATCCGTTTTATTAACACGTAAAATTACAGTTATTGGTGTGTTTAAACATCAAGATTTGCAAATGTTTGGTCTCCAAATAAACAAATATGATTAATTTTCACCCACTTGAAGTTGTGGGCAAAATGTGAATGAGATGTACATTTCGACTATGTAACTATTTTACTTAAAATACAATTTTCCAAACCCAAGTTTATCTTATCTGTTTCGATTATTTCTCTTTAAATTTGGATACACTCAGCATGTCTAACATTCCGCCAAATATAGTTATTATTAAATGCCATTTGATTTATGCTAGCTAGACTTTCCTTTCAGTTTCCATTGGAAACTGTTTAAGCAGTTTAACCCAGCTCTCAATCTCGGCCGCTGGGTCAATATGAATACAGCGATTAGGCGACGTTTCTAACTGGAAACATAACACTAGTCTTGATACGTAATAATAATGCTGGTTTCTAAATTAAAATGGATGTAAAGGCAGGCTTTATCTTATGGTAATGAAAGCTGGCAATGAATATTTCTTTGCTGGTAGTTTGTCGTTTTTTCTGAGAGCACCTCAATCAATATCAGGAACAGAAGGACCTGCAACATAAGAGTGTTAATAAGTTAACTTTAACCCTTTGGCCTTCATGGTTTAAACAAAATGTTTCAGTGCTGTAAGGGTTGAAGGGTTAACTTTAACCCTTCAACCCTTACAGCGCTGAAACATTTTGTTTAAACCATGGAGGCCAAAAGGTTTTTTCAGTTTGAAATCATCATAAATATCTCAATTAGCTCTTTCTGATTGATTTGAACACCTATGTTATATGTCTACGGCCAATATAAATATTTTTACTTTGTGGTCAGAATCTGACCGATCCTGATCATATTTGTTTTTTTTCATTTTTATTAGCACATTAAATACCAGCATTTGAACACGAAACGTTACATCAACCAGTAAGACCTGAACATGTTGAAAATCAATGACCTCCATTTTATCAAATCTGAATAATTTTTACTCACATGAAAATGTCGATCACGTCAGCGAGACAAGATTTCAAGTGGATGAAAATTCAAATTATACAATTGCGCGGTTAAAGCGCTACACTAAAAAAAATAATTTTCACCCACTTGAAGTTGTGTCTCGCTGACGCGATCCAGAACTTCAAGTGGGTGAAAATTATTACATTAAAAAAATAATTTTCACTCATTTGAAGTTGCGCCAGACCCACAACTTCAAGTGGCTTAAAATTACTCGTATATTTGTTCAATTTGCATATGTGGATGTTTAAACACACATTTGTTCCGAATAATTGTGGTGTGAACGGCTAATAAAACGGATTAAAATCGACTATGATCACGCTCAGCATTATATAAGGTTTAAAACAATTAACCCTCTCTTTAACAGTTTCAGTGCGGAAACGACTTGATGCGTCAGAATCCGACGTCTAAAGTCGATCCCCGCACTGAAAGAATTAAATATTTCTAATGGCTGTAGAACCATACCATAGGTATTTAAATGAAACGGGAAGAGCTAACATTTCCGATGATTTTGAATTGAAAACCCCCTTTAATCTACATGGTTTATACATAGGCCTATATGACCGCGTTGTTAGTGATAAAGCGCGCTAGTCATGTCCACTGCATCCAGACTGTGGTGGCAGTAGATTCACACTTATAAGCGCGAATCTACCACTGCTACTATCTAGTCCGAGGAATCTCACTTGCTGTTGTTCGGTACCCTCTACAGATAGAAAAAAACATTTATCAGGGTCTTACCACTACACGGACTACTGTCAGGAGGGTCTACAACAGACTTGTGCATTTTTTTCAGTTTTTTCATATTTGATGCAATAATAATGAAATGCAATCTATGTTTAGTGATCTTCATACTTTTTAAAGCAGAATAAAAAATGGGTCCATTTCAACATACAAAATATAATATGAACAGCGTATGCGTCGATTTCTCAGATTTTCTGTGACGTAGATTACTTACCCGACACACAGGTTGCGCTTGTAGGTGAACACATTTTTTTCTGGTCGTCCCACACCTGTGATCCCAGGCACGGTACGTCGTTTTTACCCAGAAAAGAGCAGGAGACATACATGACACAGCGGTCACAGTGCTGGTACCTCCCGTCGGCTAGACCCCAACAGTCTGTGACACAGTTGGATCCAGTTGTTGCTACAGGCTCTGAAGGAAACGAGTACACCAATGTTGTATTAGGCGGAAGGCAGGAAGGTAGTATCTGCTTAACTTACAAGTAAACATATACTGCTCCACAGTATATAAAACCGCGGCCCCGCAAACACTAACCCTTTGCCTGCTAGTCACAAGAATGGTCGTTTTTAATCAATTTTATTACCGATTATACCACTGTTAATGAGAATGAAAAATCACTGTTCAAAACTTCAAGATGTGTAAGTGTTTGGTCTCAAATTAAACAAATATGTGTAATTTTCAACCACTTGAGGTTGTGGGTCGCGGTAGAGAGTGGATAAAAAATAAATATATTAATTTAGCAGGATAAGATTTCTTTAACCTCCGTTCCCGATTATATTTGCTTTTTCGTTTGTTATTAGTTTACCACCTTTAAAACATGGCAAAAATAAAACGTGACATCAATCAGGAAGATTTGCAAAATAATAGTTACCTCTATTTTGTCAGACCTGAATAACTTTCACCCACTTGAAATTGTGGAACGCGCCAGCGAGACACAACTTCAAATGGGGGAAATTACAATTTAATAAATTGGCGCTTAAAAGGGGAACTACCTAAAACGCGGCACATTTCTGACGGCACATCCTAAGAGACGGCCCATAATCTAGACCTCCACCCAACGGCACAACCCCTCCCCTAACGGGCAGGGTGGCCGAGTGCCCCCCACAGGTGTGAGCAACAACACCTACCCACACAGCTATACTGTTGTGGAATGCTCTCTACTAAACTTATAATCAATAATTTAATAAAACATAGCAAAACAATGTTTTAAATTTCATCCAATTATTATATTAAATGTCATTGTTCTATGCGATATAGTCTCAGGTGTACAAATGTACAAGGGGCACCATATCAAATGAACTACGACCCGGTTAAATACATTAAATTGATGATTGTAACCAAGTAGCTTTAAATACAAATACTCTAATAATTATTTATTTTAGCCCCTATACATGTGTGTGTGTTCCGTTGCCGTTACTTTTGATATAATTTATTTTTTACCATTGTTTATATTGTGGTATCTATATTGTAACATATTACCTGATTACCGTAAATGAAAAATACAAATGTTTCATTGCATTACTTGTGTTTTTATTTATTTATATCTATATTACAACATATTACCGTGAATAAAAAATAGTATTGTTTTATTCCATTACTTGTGTTTGTTATTTGGGCCACAATGACCACAATGGGCCGCGGGTTTCCCTGGGTCGCTGACAGGGCGTTAGGGTGGGGATTGACTGGTAGGGTGGGGTGCGGTGGTGGGGGGTTACATGTCATTGGTCCGACACACCATTGGTCCGACACACCATTGGTCCGACAATCCATGGTAGGCCTATAAACTGAAGTTGAGTCACAAGGACTTGAGTTGAGTTACAAGAACACTTACAAGGAAACTTGAGTTCAGTTACTACACAAATTTGAGTAGAGATACAAGAAATTTGAGTTGAGTGACAAGAAAACATGAGTTGAGTAACAAGAAAACTTGAGTTGAGTTACAAGAACACTTCAGTTGAGTTACAAGAAAACTTACAAGGAAAGTTGAGTTGAGTTACTAGAAAATTTGAGTTGAGATACAATAAATTTGAGTTGAGTTACAAGAAAACTTTAGTTGAGTTGCAAGAAAATTGAGTTGAGTAACACAAAATTTGGGTTGAGTAGCAAGAAAACTTGAGTTGAGTAACCTAAAGTGGAAAAGCGGCCGCGTGAAGGTCTATATATTATAAAACATAGAATGCCAATTTGGTAAAATTGACGATTAAAATTGTTATTATGGTATCTTTTAAAATGTAGATACAAATATCATTGGTAAACATGCCATAGGATTTTTTAAATTCATTTATAACACTAATAGGCCTACATGTGATTTTAGAGTTGTTTACAGCTGTGTCAAAACGCATGCGTTATGTTACGACATAGGCTATAACACAATACATAGATAGATAGATAGATTGAATTAAAATACAATTGAACAGCACTGTCATGGTATGTCTGTTTCCCGCACCAAAACCAGAGATAAAATAGCTACTGCATATAGCAAAAAAAACCCTCTGGAAAGTGTAGAAACCTAAGGCCACTTGTTTTAATTTCTCTGTTTTAGATCAGAAAACATCAGAAATCTAATGAGAGAGGGCGGAAAAAAAAACATTTAAGAAAAAAAGAACATTGAACCTATTTTTGGAAACGTTAATTAGGGCGACGAAATAAAAAAAACATTGGACATATTTATGTAAAAGTTAATGAGGGCGACGAAATAAAAACAAACCTTTGACCTATTTTAAAAAAGTTAATGAGGGTGACGAAAAAAAATAAGCAAAAAAAAACATAGCTGGAAAAATATTTTTTATCTCTCGAAATGAAATTGTTTTTTTTCGGAATGTTTTTTTTTATCTCCCGATATTTTTTCAGAAATCGGCAACAATCTAATGCGCGCGCTGGGCAGAAAAAATAACACATGCTTTTTTTTTGGTAATGCGCGGCCTAAATCTAATGCGCGCGCTCATCTAGAACAGAGAAAAAAACATAGTGGCCTAAGAGTTATATAATGTACGATAGTATGTATAAAAAGAAAATAACATGAGCCATTATTTTATTTAACATGTTCAAAATTAAAAAAAAAAGTATTGTCTGTCCGTCGCACAGTCGATGCAAGTACGCTAGATTCGAAGTTGTTACCGTTGAACCTGGTAGCTAAGATTTCAGCCCTGTGTCAACCACATGGCAGCCACTGATGGGGCTATGAACCTGGGTGACAGTCGCAGCCTCCCCGGTAACAGACTCCACTAAACCGGCCTGGTCAATTAATCTCACATGAATCTAAGGTCTAGTAATAAGAGAAAGTAAATGAATATATACATATGATTTTAGAAAGTACAAACTATCGCATAGAACCAGGTGACGTGTGATTGTTCCACATAGTAATGTAGCATAATGACGACTGGAGAGCACCACATATACATATATAACAAAAAGTATAACATGAAAGTTATGAGACGCCCTTGAACCTGGCCAAGTTAATGGGTTCGGGAATTGTCAAACTACTACTTTTTCAAAACCCGCATAAGTATATTTTGCGAGGGCGTTGATAATTGTATGGTTTTCGCTGCGCATGATAGATGTAAATTGTTCAAGTTCGGATAGAGTGTTGAAGTTTGTGCTATATTTTTCGGCATCATCATGGCATGCATTTCACCAATGCTATTTCAATTAAAACATGGGCTAAGTGCATTTAACATGAGTACTGTCAACGTAACATTCGTTATATCTCGACAAAACCCCGTTTTTTAAAATAACTCAGAACTTTAAAAAAATAAACAAATTGATATAATATTCGCTCCCGTCCAGTACAGCGAGTTTAATCCTGGGATTTAATGTTGTCTTTAATCATTTGTATTGGAGAAAATTCTTTCAAGTTGCGACACATTTAAGAGAGGACATGCCATATTGATAAATGTGCTAGAAATGTGTTGAAATCTTGTTTTTATTTTTTATTTATATTAGGGGCGTTCCAGATGATACGTGAGGGGGGGGGGGCTATGAGTTTTTTCTGAAAAAAAAGTTTGTTCGGTAAATCTCAGGAAAAAATAATTTGTTTGGTTATGCAAGGAAAACAAGTTTGCTCCGGTTGTAAAACTCATAGCCCCCCCCCCCCCTCCACGTATCATCTGGTCCGCCCTTTACAGATCGGTAAATCGATATCCAACGGATGATTTGATGAGTATTTTAAGCAAGATAAAGTAGATTAATTGATAAGTATTTGTAATTTAGTTATGTCATTCAATGTAACAAGTATGTTGAGTGATTGTTACACATTCTCTCATTTTAAATTGGATTTTAAATATAAAGTAGGTCAAACTAATATAGAGAAAGGTTCTATATCTATACCGCTATATATATAGAACCTTTCTCTATTGTACTATTCAACAAAGAACCTTTTAAGAACCTGGCATTCTGTTCACCAATGTCATTTTTAACAATGACATTTTTACCGTAGTCTACATTATCTTAATAGATATATGGAGGTCCAGAGAAATACATTACAAATTTAATTTAATCTCAAATATGTAGACATATGTCACTTGGTTGAGTCATTGTAAATTGTGTTGGGCACTTGACATTCATTCAAATAGCAAAATAAATAAAAATGGTTCCAGAATCTCCTGCCATTTGAACAATGTTTATAAAAAAAGTTCAAGGTCATCCTTGTTAGATTAGATGTGACTACGCTCCGTAACGCTGCGTTACTTAATTGTTGAACGGCCCCCAAGGTTTGTCGGACCAATGGTGTGTTGGACTATTGGTGTGTCGGACCAATGGTGTGTCGGACCAACGGTGTGTCGGACCAATGGTGTGTCGGACCAATGGTGTGTGGGACCAATGGTGTGTCGGACGAATGGTCAGTCACCGTGGTGGGGTGCACTGTCCACTGATGTGCCGTTCGTTCCGCGAATGTGCCGTCAGAAATGTGCCGTGTTTTAGGTAGACCCCTTAAATGGTTAAAGGGACTGGCTCAGGCTAAAATCATAAAAAAATCGGTGATTTTATTTTGTTTTCTTAATATGACCATATGATGTAAGCATGTCCATAGACTAGAACTGCAAATTTTTTTAAATTTTTTGTGTTGCGCATTCACCAGTTAGGCTAGATATAGAGACGAAATTCCTGATTTCTAATTTTTGACAACTATGGCAAAAATAGGAAATACGGGCGCTAACTTAAATAATTTAAATTTTCACCAACTTGAATGATTTGTGTCTTGGTACCTCGAAACACAAATTATGGGTGAAAAAT
This sequence comes from Flabesymbios commensalis, assembly GCA_964017125.1. Taxonomy (NCBI): domain Eukaryota; kingdom Metazoa; phylum Annelida; class Polychaeta; order Terebellida; family Flabelligeridae; genus Flabesymbios; species Flabesymbios commensalis. Next base: position 44,132,390 of record OZ024910.1, on the reverse strand, counting down.
ACTCATGTTTAATTTGAGACCAGACATTTGCAAATCTTGAAACTAGCCTCAGTGTGTCAATCGGTGGTTGTGATTGACCCAGCTCGGAAGTTCTGATTGTGATTTAAGTTTACGACCTACTTTTTCACAGCATCAGCTATGAGGTCAGGGCACCAAGAGTAAATTCCAGCTGGTGAATGGAGACCACCTCATTATAAATCTCCACCTTGATCTGATCAAGGAGGTTATATAACCTCCTTGATCTCATCCTAACGTTAGAAAAGTTAGGATCACTAAATGATATTAAGTGAGATTATACCCCTAAGTTAATTAGGCCAATGTTCAGGCTAATCAATAATATGTACTTACCAGTGCATGTAGAGCTTGTGTATTTGCATCTTTTCCTGGTATCGTCCCATACTAGGCCAGTAGGACATGGTCTGTTAGGAGTCAGGGCAGAGTTGGAGCAGGTATGGTAAGCCGAGCATGTATCACAAGACTGATAATCACCGTTAGCAAGTCCGATGCAGTCATCCTTACAGGCTGCTCCTGTGTCACAGACAGCTGGAAAACAAGTACTGTTATGAAGTGAGTGTATCCTAATTCTTTTTTAATATTCGCTACCGTCTGCGACGCTGGCCTATTTTAGCTTATCCAAGCTGGTACTCTCAATAAATACATGTGGCGGGACATTGTTAATGACTTGATAAAACTTGGGCTCCGTCTTGTACGTCGAACGAGATTATATGAGATATTTTGGGCTCCGTCTGGAATGATTTATACAGCATTGAGCACGTTTGACGAACAACAATAATAAGATATTATGAGATAATGGTACTTAATAAGATTAATTATGGGCCTACTACATGAGGCTACTTTCATCTTAGAACCTTTGTTTATTTTAAACTATGACCATGCTGCTGTCCAAGCTCACTTGAAAAGAATGCAGTTATTTTATGGCTTTGCAGAGCAGTATACAATAATCAATTTTTAGAATGGATAAATGAATTGGTTCATGCCGCTCTTGTGTATATATATAGCAGTAGTTCAGCAAAATTAGGAAAAAATCTGACAGAGATCGAATAATAGGGGAGAGATGGCATTTTGTATATATGTCATATGAAGTTGTTTTTTGCGTGTAAGTATTGTTTTGTAATACACAAAATGTACACAACAGCAATAAACTGAAACTTCCATATGGGGAAAATTCAAGATTGCCACCAATTATACAGCAAGTACCATAACTGTTTTTCGAAATGTCGGAAAAAGTTGTTTTTTACTGCGTAAATATTTTTTTTTTAACAAAAAAAATGTACACAACAGCAATAAGCTCTAACTCCCATACTACATGTAGTTACTGGAATGAAAATGTGTAAATCTCTGAATTGCATGAATGCCATCATACATAATGCTAGAATAGTCACCCTCATCAATATATATCACATATTTCCACAGCTTCGGAATTGCTGTAGCTCCTTCGACGATTGGATAGGGGCCTACTTCAACGTGTTCCTAATACACACTTAATGAAACTAATTGAAGGGCTGAGGACAACAACGTCCAATGCCACACAAGTACAATTTTTAGTAAATCGCATGTGAAAGTTTGACAAACTGTACTAAAAACAGGGAATAATATATAAAAATACAAGCAATATGGCTATAATCTGCAAAGTTTTCTTTACACCTTACATGTTTATCTCGTAATATAAAGTATTTTGCATCAAATTACGAATTGTTTTAGAGTTTATTGATGTTCAATTGTTTTTTTACACTATTTTTACCATGATTTTTCATAAAATCGTGGAATTAAACCATTAATTTTACAATGTGGGATTGGACAGTCTTGCACCGCCTTTATTTGACCATTGCTGACAATATGTGGTATTGGACGATTTTGCTCGCTTGACGATGTAATATTAGTGAAGAGGGTTTGGACTGTTTTGCCCTGAGTGGGGATTTGGAACATATATATTTATTTATTCATATAATATTTATTTTTTTCCAACACAAACAACCCGGGCTATTAATTTTTGAAACTCCAGCAATTGAGTGATGTTTATGTTATGGTAATGAAAACAATCATAATATGAAGCTCATTATTATCTGTTACAGTTACAGTTACGCTTATCTCACACAACATCAAACGATTGTGTTTGTAGGCTATGTTTTCTTATCTAGACTACTACTTCTCCCGGGCTAGGTCTTATCTTCTTTGTTTATGTTACTTTATTCGTTGATGAATTTCCAGCCATTTTAAAATTGAGTATAGCTCTATTATAGGCCTTCATATGTGACACCCTGCCTTTTGTCTTGTCATTATTATACTCTTCCCTTTTCTGTCGCCATCTGCCTTTAATTTAACTACTTCTGCGAACTCTTTGCTAAAATATTGCAAAAAAATATTGTTTTGTATTTCTATGACATATTGGGGAACAACCATTATTATTTAACTTATAATACGCCTAAATCCATGTATGACAAGCTCGGAGGCGCTTCAAAACCAAATCATAGTTAAGAATCGTGTCCAAGGTCAGTCGAAGTCATCAACGTAAGAGCAACATGAGGTCAGACTATTAGGATGGGAAACAAGATGCAAAAAAGCGTGTCTTTATTTTTTGCGGAAGATGGAATACGTCTCAGCTTTTCGTACTTCTGCAGGAAGGGAATTCCAGGTATGGAACAACAACATAGAAAGCACGAGAATCATAACTGTCTAATATGATGATCAAATTTTAATTCACTATCAAAGGTGACTCCGATGTTACGTGCCGAAGAAGGTGGTGATGTATCATGATCTAGAATAGAGGTAGGAAAAAGAGAAAGAAAATGTTTTCACTGTTGCTTGGTGCCAATCAACAATAGATCGGGTTTTGGTGAATTTACATGTAGTCTTAGCTTAGCTTTTGTCATCCAGGCCTTGATATCATTTAGGCATAATTTCAATTTCTCCATCGAAGAAGTCGCATCGTGTAACGGAATCCTAAAGTACACATGGGTGTCATCAGCGTACAGTTTGTGGTTCACTAATAGATGTTTTTTTTTAAATAATTGAGGATATAGGTGTAATGTACAGCCTGAAAAGAATTGGTCCAAGTACCGACCCCTGAGGAACACCGAACTTTATGGTGTACATGTAGCTATCAGATAGATTTTCACCTATCTTGACCGGCTGTCCTCTATCATATAAGTATGACTGGATCAAGTCCAACGATATACCAGGATTGCCAAACCAGGGTGAAAGAAACTTGAAGAGTGCAGCATGGTCGATTTTATCAATGCAACCGACAGATCCAACAAAGTCAATACAGTAACCCTCTTCTTTAGTTTTATAACTAAACCTTTTTCAAATATCCCCAAAATTCTGTCTCCATAGACTTTGCATCAAAAACAAATATACTGCGTGTGAGATAATCAAAAGCGTTTATATATTTTAAATATCAAATTTCAACTATCATAATACTTCACAAATATAGACATGTATCACAAAATAACTTATAGTGTCAAATTACTATATTTCTTCAAACTGAAACTGTATTGCCCTCCTCCCTGGTTTTGTACTTTATTTGCAATATATTCATCCGAGATAGCATCACAGTCTGCATGGAACTGTTTTTTTAGATATAGGATACACGTGTCTTGTATAGATTACTAGACAATCAATGTTAATTACATTACCAAAGTAATAGCTATATTCATGAAAATCAACATGTTATTATGCCTAGGGGAGACATAGTTACATAGTATATATATTCACATCCATCCATACAGGTATTTACTCACCTTGTTGTAAACCAACCAGCAAAACAACCAATAAAATCAGAAGTGTCTTCTCCATTTTAAAAATCGTTGTCTTTCGTTGTTTACTTGATTCTCGATTTGCAGCGTCTGAAGATTTTTCGGTTGGAATAGTCTTTAGTAAAGCGTATTTGGAGAACTAGCGCATGTTAATACCATAATTATAATTATTGCCTCAATTCTCAAGCTTCTGATTCGTCTAGATAAATATGTCTGCCAATCAGGTGCGTTGAGAGCAAACTGGTGTAGAAAAGCGGTTCTGAACCGAAAATCGTCAACCGGTTCACATAGATCTTAGGCATTTGCTTGGTCGAGATGGGCATCTCGACCAATCACATGGCGACGATCTAGACAAAGTTCTTGGTAAATATCAGAGCTGTTTCACTGCTTTGTTTAGTGCCCCTTCCGCGCATACGCATCATCACTCAAGTCACAACCATGACCAAGATCTAGCCTATGGTTCATGTCAAAGGTTTCAGGTGACAAATCGGCACCTTTTGTGGCTTTGTCGTATGATATTCATTTTAAATCGGTTATTATCAGCGTCAATTCCAAATTCAGGAAAAAATGATTTATTTTTTAAAAACTGAACACCTGTGAAATTATCTAAAATTATCTACAGTTGAAGTTGTAGATCGCGATAGCGGGACACAACTTCAATTGGATGAAAACTATTCTAAAAAATAGTGTTATTTGAAGGTTATATATCACTTTTTAGCCTTCTATGAACAACGTTGTCATTTTAAATGTGTTTAAAAAAGATAACCAGATTACGTCGTACTCTTTTGTCTATTGGACGGGCAGGTAAACATGCTAGTCTGGACCAGCTTTCAAATAAACTTATTGTTGGGGGGGGGGGGGGGGTTATGTAGATTTTTTATAATATGACTATTACACACTTTTTTATCTTCTGATTCCAATGAAACTATATGCCAAGCCGAAATCCGGGTCGTTGAACACGAATTTAGACAAAAACAAAATGGCCACCAAGCACGAACTCAGCACCAGTAGTCATAATTAGGACCGGCCTACGACTGGTATCCGGTTAAGTTTATTTTGCCTGAATTTGTGTCCTATTTGGGGAAAAAGAGGGGTGCTGTGTGTCGGAAACGGTTGACATTTCTGTACACCAGTCCTTATGAACATGTGCAATATAACGTTTGCGGTCCCTAGGTTAACTACTTTCTTGTTTAAAAAGTCTTCAGAAAAAAGTTATTCACGATTTAATTCGTGGTTAAGAGCTGAAACATTGTCAATGGGTTTTGGTTGGAAATGTTAGCCCAGCATCGCAGACGGTGGCCCAACCTTCTTTCACAATTGGGCCAATGTATCGTGTTATCCGGGTAGTGGCCTTTCGGAGGATAAAGTATGAGGTACAGTACTGATTTAGCAAAATGGGACAAGCTTTTTCAGTGGGGCTAGCCCCGGCTAACGCAGGCTAGCCCTGGGCTAGCCCCATGTTCTCTCCCCACCCCATTTGGGGCTCGCATGTATGCGCCCAAAGTTATAAAATCCTTTAGCCGGGCCGCAAAGTGCGTTTTGGTATAAGTTCATATAACTGGAGCCGCGCTCAAATCGCCGGGGCTCAAGCCAATCTAGAGCCTCGGCGAATTGAGTCAACGCCTGTATGTGTTAGTCAGGCGCGCTTCTCGTCTGGTCCAGTTTCAAGCTCGACCGGTGCGCCGGGCGAGCCTGTCTTTCCAGGTGCCTGTTTTTTCATCTTCAGTTAGTTCTATTCCAGTGACCGTAGCTTCATAAAACCACTCATTTTCTGAATTTATACACTGAACTGCTTTTCCGATACTAAAGATAATGTCTAAATGCTAAAGGCTAAATGCTAAATGGCTAAGCAGAAATAAATGAGGACTGCAACAGGTTCTAGATGTATACGCGTACGGACACTCAATTATTGCACGTTTAGATCAACTCAGAGCTGTTTAGATGATGCTGAATGTGGTCAAGCTGAGCGCGCCCTGTCTTGCCCAGAGCGAGCCTGGCCAGCCCGGCGAGATGACACATGGTTCACAGCATCCATGTTAGCCGCCACACAGTATACTGGGTGCAAGCCCAAGTAGGATTTGGGCGGGTATATTTTCCTGGCCCGAACCGTGTGGGGGCTCCAGCCCATTTCATGCGCTGGGCGCAACCAATTCTGCGCCTGTCTCGCCGGGCTTGCGCCCGGGCTAATGACGGGCTGGCCAGCATTAACGCAGGCCAGCCACTGATGAAAAATCTGTCCCATTTTGTGAAATCAGTACTGTACCTGTATGGCAGTAAGAGCAAACACGGGACAATCACCCAATTTTGTTTCAATGTTGGGGCAGCGTCGTATACGATTGACCGACATTTAACCGGTATTGGGTGGGTATGTCCACATTGTGTGTACCAGGTACATCGTATAGGCGCGTACACTGACTTGTCAGTGATGGTGTTGGAAGGAATAGGCCTACACGTTGAAGATATACTTGTCTCCTTGGTTCTTTCAATAATTATATCCTGGACATTTAGGATTCTGGCCCATGAGGAGAACCAATACAGCTTTGTTTACAAATTTTTTTTTGTCTAAATCACTCAAACAGACTAAAGCCGGACCTCGGAGTTCGGGAACTCCCTTTCTAGTTTATGGTTTAATTTACATCGAAGTGAACTAAATTTATTAATTGAGGGAATTAAAAGTATCAACATATATTATTATCTTTTTTTAATTATGGCTCCGAAGATGTGTGACCTTGAACAATTTTTCAAGGAATTTCATCTCAGCCGCGTCAGTTTTAAATCCAAATAGACTTATAGCCATGCCGTATGCATAAGCTCAGTAGTGGACGGAGTCTGTTCAATACTCCTTTGTCCAACAAAGAACCACTGCTGCTAAAAGTCGTGACTGTTTTTTGACGATATAAAAATCATAAAAAAAGGAATAAGATGACAAAATAATACATACCTCGCATATTCTCTGTATCTCAGTTCATTGTCGGGTAGATCAGTTTATCGATTTGAGCGTCGATACCTGAATTTTTGAATACATTAGACCAGCTACTGAAAACAATTATGTTAACCCTTGTCCTACTGAATTGTTTCAAATTATTTTTCAATCATTTAAAGCTGGAATTGCTAACGCAATTTTCGTTATAAATCGGTATAAATACAACGCAGATATTCCAACATTACAAAATATTCCCACATTACAACATCCAACAGCCCAGAGATTCTACAGCACATATACTATATATTATAGTTTATTTATTTCGATTGATTTCGGTGTTTTTTCAATGGCCCGAGCATGGACAAAACACAAAACATTGAATCAATGTTAGTTCACCGTTGGCCCATCGTCTAAGACGTTGTGCCAACGTTAAACCGGCATTCAACGTATTGTGTCTGCTGGGACGTTTATCTATGTGATAATGAACACACTCAAATACGCAGCAATTAATAATTATTTGCTGCAAATTCGAGTGTGCATCGACAATACACTATGATCAGAAAAACCACAAAGAGACCACAAAGAGAGGTTGGTCACACTTGTTTGATTCTGTCAGGTATAATTATTATACAAGACATTTATCTAAATTTCAGTCGACATTAATTACACATCTATTCTTTCAAGCCCGTCACAGTGGCGGATCCAGCATGGGGCGTACCCGGCGTACGCCCCCCCCCCCTGTTGATGAAAATATTGCATTTTCATGCATTTTTTAGAATAAAGTGAAGCTAACACCCCTTTTTTCAGCCATTTTCTCCTTGCACATTCTGGATCCGCCACTGCGTCACCATAAAACACAAGTCATGTATAACGTGGTGTATAGTTATCTAGATACATTTTCAATATTTCAAATCGTTTGCCTCGGAACTGTCCTTAAATGTCAACAGAGGCCACAAGTGACATGAAAATGAAAAGTCATCTAACGCGCCTAAGGTTTCAGTCTCCGGGGCCGAGCACAGGAGTTCTGCAAATCCGGGTCCCGTTCTGTCAATCGAGCATACCGTGACACATCATTTGGAATAGGAAATATAAAGTTATTAACATTTCCCCGGAGTGACTGTGGGTATTCATAGCGTTTTATTTCAAAATCTGGGCGGGGGTGCAAAAACGAAAAATCCCTATCACACATAATTATTAGAGCTCATTCTGGAAACAACAAGTTTTTTTTTCTAAGGAGGACCCCTGAAGTAGCCCCTGGGCAAAATACAGGTAATAGTTATGCGCATGCGCACATCGTACAAATTAAAAATGCAAGAGAACATTGCGTCCATGTCACTGACCATTCTGGTTGGCGATTTTCAACCATGCATGTAATAAAATATCTCCATTGCAATTAATGCATGTACACATGTGGAATTCGCATAAATGCGAAATTGGTAAAAGAAGGTAGTTTTCGCATAAATGCGAAATTGGTAAAGCAAGAATAATACCTTATGTGTGAAAGTGCATCGTTGAATATTATTAACCCTTACACCCCTAACACGATTATAATCATTTCAATCCGTTGTATTAGCCGATCAAACAGATTGGTTAATGTTTGGTCTCAAATTAAAAAAACATCAGTAATTAGTAATTTTGAAGTTGTAGGTCGTTGTTTGGTCTGAGACAAAAACATTTAAATTTAAAATTATTTATTTTATTTCATTTATTTTACTTATTTTGGAACTTTAAGTGTTTATATTTAATTATTTAATTAATAGATCCTTATTAGGGCCCGTGTTATCGTACAGGTTACGATATATCGTAACTTGTGCTAGAATCCAGGCTGTCGGATGTGTTTTAAGTAAGTTAAAACCATAGGAGCTCTACATTCTTAGCTGTAGAAAAAGCCGAGGCCTTCGGCCTCGGCCTTTTCCACAGCTAAGAATGCAGAGCTCCTCGGGCTTTATCATATACGAATACCGAGACCAGACACAATCAGTGTACAGGTGTAGCCGTTATCAGTTATGCAGCGTGTGGTTCATTCTGTTGACATGTGAAGTGATCAGTCACTCGTTCCTGGTCTCGTGCTGGTCATGTGTAGCATTCCAAATGAAAGAAACGTTGCAGGATTAATTATTTATTGAAGAGTCGTATATCATTTTCTGAGAAAGGAGGATAAGGTTAATCCTAAAATATATTTCAAATATAACATATTATAATTTTACGTTGATACATTATGCTGTTGCTATTGTGGTGTTCTTAGTTTATTCAACCTTCTGAGGTGTCCATATCACTAGAACGCACAATTAACGGTGGCCCAACACAAATATTCAGAAACAAACTGGGCGAAGCCGCCCAAACTATTCTTTTCCTAAAATACGTTCAACTATGAACGATGACGACGTCCAAGCTTTTTAGAATCCAAAAAAGACTTTCTTTTTATGTTTGGACCTTAAGGTCCAAACATGTTGAAGTCGCTACGGAACTTTCTTTTTCTTATTATGTTTGGACCTTATGGTCCAAACATGTTGGAGTCGCACAGCAACTTTCTTTTTCTTCTTAGTATTATTATCTTTCTTAGTTCGCGATTACAGAGACAATGGTCCTTAGGTATACATCTTCCAGACTAGACCTTTTTTTTCATTTATCCCGATAGTGGATCTGGATTTGATCCAGATTTCATAAATCTACTATATGGATTACCATTGACCATTTTTGCGAGGGCTATTTCTCCTTCAGTTTAGGAGTAATCGACGTCAAATTTTGGCACAATGATCCTTAGGTATTCAGGTACCAGGCTCAGGCTATAGCTTTTTTCAGTGATCCCGCTAGTGGATCCAGAATTGTTCAGGATTTAGTAAATCCACTATGTGTACTAATGTTGGTAGAGTGATTTACATGTCGGTTGATCAATTCAATAGGAGAGTCGGTCAACACAAAGCGTCTTTGTTATGTGAACGCCGCGTTATGGTGGTGGCTTGTACTGGGCTTCCCGACCGGCTTGACCCTCTAATTACCAGGGAAGTAATAATTGAAATGCATATGTATATCCAATAATGTTTCAGTGATGGGCCAGCATCGCGAACAGTGGCCCAGCATTGAACCAACATCGGGTGTTTGAAATCAATAGTAGCAACATTTTAAATGCCAGATTTAAACATCAAAATAACAGTTGTAATTGCAGAGAACTGTTCCAAATGTCTCAAATGGTCGAAATGTAAAAATGTATCAAATGTTCCAAATGGTCTAAATGCTCCAAAATTTCCAAATATCACAAAAAGTCACAAAAGTCAAAGTCCAAACATTACTGTTACTTGAAAAGTAAAAGTCGTTTCTAGTTATTATTATTATTATCTTTCTTAGTCCGCGATTACAGAGACAGTTTACAAGTAATCTACTTAAAACCTCGGCACAATGGTCCTTAGGTATACATCTTCCAGACTAGACCTTGTTTTCATTTATCCCGATAGTGGATCTGGATTTGATCCAGATTTCATAAATCCACTATATGGATTACCACTGACCATTTTTGCAAGGGCTATTTCTCCTTCAGTTTAGGAGTAATCGACGTCAAACTTTGGCACAATGATCCTTAGGTATTCAGGTACCAGGCTATAGTTTTTTTCAGTGATCCCGCTAGTAGATCTAGAATTGTTCAGGATTTAGTAAATCCACTATGTGTACTAATGTTGGTAGAGTGATTTACATGTCGGTTGATCATGTTCAGATTGGACTATGTTAAAAATATTTCGCACACAGTAGGTGCTTTTGTCACTGGAGTCACTGGAGTTATTTTTTTCTGGTTTGCAAGACACATCATACCCGTGTATACGAAATATGAGTGTTTTATATCTCACACGAGGGTTCGAGCTAGAGGGCCACAACAACCGAACTTCTTCATGCCGAATTATTGCAATGGCTGTCCCTATCTTCTGGTGGCAATAAAAATAGCGACCTTTTTCAATCTAAAACCAATCAAAAACTGTCATCACTAAACCGTGACACAAGATAAAGCTATAATTTAGAAACCGTGACACCAACGAAAGCTATCATTCCGCAACCGTGACACTCATTGTTTATCTGTTTTTTTTTAATTCAATAAAATATTATAAATACATACAGTGGCAAAGATTAATAAACGTTCTTACCATCGTAACATGTTCAGTACATTTAAAAAGACAAAGTAATAAAGAAAAACGGATGAAGTGCTGGCTGACCACTGATGCGTGACACGCTCGGCAAACATCGGTACACTGACAAGAGTGATTTTATGGTATGAAACATCACATCTTCTGAAACAGAGCCCCTGTCCTAAATTCCGCTCTCACAAAGCTCACATTTACACTTTGAATATCACAATTACAACATATAATGTTGACAGGTTAACGAATATAATACTGTCTAAATTCAATGCCACTAGAAGCACAGAATGACCATTGGCTGCAGTCAAAACACTTTTACATCAATTTTACCACAAAAATCGCATGTGAGACAATTATGGGTAGAATTAAGATATAAAATGATTATCAGCTAGTGGAATGACAGTGAATGCGATGGATGACATATTTTGATATATTACTTGATCTTCATCATTTTGCACCTGCACTCGATTAGCAGACGATATGCAGACGACAATGACTTTGTTCCTGGCCTGTGTCGCAAAGCAATTTTGGTGGTAAAATTGATGTAAAAGTGTCTTGACTGCGGTCGATGGTCATTCTGTGTTTTTAATGGCAGTGACTTTGGACAGTATTATTATCCGTTGACATTATATGTTGCAATTGTCACATTCATTGTGAAAATGTGGGTTTGTGAGAGCGGAATTTATGACAGGGGGTCTGTTTGAGGAGATTTGGTGTTTCATACCATTAGATCTCTTGTCACTGCACCGATGTTTTCCAAGTGTGTCACGCATCAGTGGACAGCACGACAGCTGGCCAGTGATTCAACCCGGGAGAACGAGCAAACATTCCGAGTGTAGAAGTGGAGAACTTTAGCCAGCAAACACTGCAAAAAGATTGTCTCAATGCTGGTCCACCGTACACAACCATGGCCTATTTATAAGCCATAAATTTACAGAATAATCTTTAACATTAAAATGAAATTAATAGCAATGAAGGGCGGGGGCCCTAGGGTAGTGGTTAGCACCGCTGCCTTTCACGCCAGAGTTCGGGGTTCGGTTCCCGGTCTCGGCGGTTTGAATGAAACAAAAATGTTTCTTCCCCATCCACGTGTGAAAGTCAGTATTGTGGGGAGACTCCGTGACCGAGAGGTAGCGTGCTCGGCCTCAGACCGCCAGGGCTCGAATTTCGAATCCCGTGTCTGGAAGATAGTGTCATCTAAATCATCTCACCATCCTCAGGAGGTTCTCCTGGCCCAGTTTAGCCTATATGTGCACAAAGGTGGCCTAAAGCCCGATTCATTTCATATTAGCAGTGGAAGTGTGGTCTGGGCTAAAATAAAAATCCAAACAATTTTTTTGACGTTCGTGACCGGCAGTTTCAACAAAACATAGGGGTCATAGAAAGGTCAAATGTGAAATTAATTAGGCTTTAGTCATGATCAACCTGTATGTGAAGTTTAATTTGTATTCCGGTTACGGGAAACAAGTTACAGTGCTAAAAGTGGCGGATAGACGGACGGGGGGACGCGCCTGGTGACAACGATAGGCATCCTTCAAAATTTTGGCCGAAGCCTAAAACGGATTTTTAAATAGTCACTTTAAGTTGTGATTTTAAGCGTCAGCGAGACACAACACCCAGTGAGTAAAAATTCCAATTAAATAAGTTAGCGTCTAAAGGGCTAATAAATCAACTCGGAGAAAGAAGAGTAATTTCGCACGAGGCAGGGTTGCTCAATGGACAGAAAAAAATCAGGATAATTCTTTTCAACTTTGATAGTGCGCAAAATCAGAATTATATTCCCAACACTTCGATAGCGCGTGAAATCATAATTCCAGACACTTTAATAGCGTGCGAAATCATAATTCGCGGCACTGATAACAAGGAAAATCGCGACACTAATGAATCGTTTACTCGGACAAATTTTCGGGCTCAAATATTATTGGTTTTCATATCATTTTTTTATATATTTTAGATCTCTTCAAAAAAAAAACATCGCTGAACATGTTGTATTCACTATTTTATAAGAGTTTGGTAAAACGTCATTATTTTGTCAAAATCTAAAACTTTAATAAAGTGCCGGTTCCGATCTCCCACGTCACATAATAAATGTCCATGTATGGTCTATAATTTAGGAAATATGACTAATTTTCACCCACTTGAAGTTGTGGATCGCGGCATCGAGACACTGCTTCAAGTGAATGAAAATTTTAATTAGATAACTAGTAGTAATCCAACTGGATGCAAGGGTTGACATGTATTGGGGTTGCCCTGTCTTTGTGATGTCAAGCGCATTTCAAGATAAAATCAGGCGAAAGTGACCTTTCGGCAGCTTTTTGCCGTTTCAGATGGATCTCAGTGACATAAAAGTTACAGACAGGACTAGTGACAGCTGCTTATCAACACAGGGTATATCTCCCGAGCAAATTCAGATTGAAAACAGGGTGATAAGAAGGGGTAGGGGTCACTAGGGATAATAATCCCATAGTCAACATATATTATATGTCAACTAGTTGTGGCGTTGAAGCAAATGCATGCCAGATTGGGCCGCAAAACAGGTAAATTGAAACAATTTGGTACATAGCCTTAGATTTATATTCCATTTAAACACACCACTAGTAGAAATATTGACCCTAGTAGCCCACTCCCTGTGATTGGCCCACGTGACTTGCCCCACCCCTCCCCACCCGCCACCCCACCCCTTCGTGACAGTGAAGAATAATTAGATGATTATCTTTTAACCCTTTGAGTACCAGAGCCACAAATGGGCTGATTATATGAATAGTGCAATGGAGTACTAGGGTGTCCTGTAAAGAAAGGGTTAATGGTTGTTGTTTGAAGATATGTAGGGATATAATTACCATGTAAATGTTGAGCCATCGATGTACCAATGTATACATGTGGCTCACACTGTAATTACTCAAATCAATCACTTAATTATTCATGCGTTTAGCTGATACTCTAAACCGTTCCAGTTAGTTCAATAGAGTGATTACTTAATTACCTCAAATATTTAACACTTTAAGTGCATGACCGTTGCCACAAAGGACTCGTTATATGACAGCTGTTATATGAATAGTACAGTGCGGTACTGGTGGGGAACAGAAGCCAAAGGGTTAATGACTGGAGCCTGTATGAAATTTTCTTTGATATGAATAGACTGCTATGTCTAGGTATGACAACTAACGGAATATTTATTGATCCTATAAATATTTAATGATCTGGTTATGACAAAAAGGAGTGTAGGTTTAATTATTTTTCATTGCGTCTTTAAGTAAATTGTATGCAGTTATACATTACATTCAACTAATTTGGTATATTGGTCAAACACACTGATTATCATCAAAGATCGGTGATACCTGTGCATCCTACTACAAAAGTAATATTTACATTTAATATATAGTTGAATGTGTTAATTTAATGAATGTAGACTTTGAAATTTTGAGTTTTAACTTCTAATAAACAACGTAAGATTATGTATTAAGTAAGTTTTATGGATAGAGTTATGAAGCCGGCGATGCCGATGTATGTGACCAACCTATTTAAATCTGCAGATTTGTATTTTATTTAAACCACGTGAATGACGTTACACGCCAATTCTCATCGCCATCATTTTCAGAAAACTAAACATACATTAAATCAATGTATTGTCTGCATGCGCTGTCATCATGGTCATGGCTTGTTCAGTGAGCGTGGATACGTGCCACATACAGTGTATGTATGTGCTCATGTATGACACTGTCACATCACATCAAAATGAAATGAGTATCTAACCGTAACTGTGGATGACGTCATAGCGTCATGATGCTATTTCGGTGCAAGGAAGTATGTATCATCAAGAATTTATAAATTCTTGAATACGAATACTCACTTTAAAAAATGTATTTGAATACGAAAACAGCCCTTTCCAGATGTATTCGAATACGAATATATTTAAAATATACCTATAGTTGCAAGATGTAATGAAAAATCAGTAGTAATAGAAGAATAATGTAATGCACGAGGAAGGTATAATTATGTCATTCACAGAAATAGTGTGTTTTCATGTATTATAATATATTGGTTCAACATTGAATTAATGTTTAGAACGTAGGTACAGTCAAAGAATAAGTCTGTGATGATTTGCCTTTGTGTCAACAAAATATTGTCTGTCTGTCCGTAGTACAGCATTAAATCGAAGGCCTTTTACCAAAGACCCTGTACAATAAGATGATCAACTTACGGATTTCACCATAAAAATGCGTGTAATACATTGTGCAGTGCTGTCCCCTCTTAACGGGAGTTGGAACTACGCTTTAGCAAGTGTATCGTCATATAAAACAAGTGATAATTTCACCACTTTAGCCTCCAAATAAAAAATAATGTTTCTCTAGGTTTGACAGTTATGACATTATCTCTGCAATATTTATTTTTGGAACGAAAATAACTGCTAATATAGCAGAAAAATCATGTTATATTATCATACAATTTTAGAAATTAAAATGTCTTTATTTAAATAACAGAAGAGCTGTGTACAAAAAGTACACAAGGGGAGTGACGATATGTCGTCAAGCATAGCGACCACAAAGGAGATCGGGGCAAAACATTGGTAACAACCATAACTTGGCAGACGTGTATTTTGATTCAAACTTTTATTATTTAAAAAAATATATTTAGAACACAAAAGCAATATTATAAAATTATAATATGTGAGCATTCTCTCTCGGACCACTGCCTTCAATGTCACTGAGGACTGGAGCGTTATAGCAGTACCGTATATTTATATCTTGAAAACAAGACACTTTCATTTTTATGCCACAATTTATTTATATATATTTATAGTTACTGATAATAAGGTGTTCATTTCCCGCAGTACATGGTGTAGCCGAATGGGGACATAAATATGTAATATCAACGTGAAACATTCACAACTTGCACGTGATTTAGTGTCTTTGATGATGGTAATAATTTGATCTCTGTTGTGACTCCTATGTAGAATGTGTTCAGGTATATTTCCGAAAATTCGTTCATTTGAACCAATTAATTGTATTAAGTTTTGATGTGAAACAAAAGCGCCACACCTTGAATATTCAAATATTGCTTCTTAGACAGAAATGTATGCATTATTAGTGGCATCAAAATTACTTTACATTAATCACATGCAGATCGCGACACTTTGCGACAAAGATATCCACTGATATATAATAATATTCAAAAATATTCTCTTCTTCAATGGTCATACCCGTTTGTGATTTCAGCATTGAATGAGCTAATTCTGTGACAATCAGCAGTAACCGTAACATGCTTTATATCAACAAAATATTTCTGTGCAGGTATATTCCGAATGGTAAACATGACAAATGATCCATGTCATTAGCCTATAATATATAGTAATATTATATATATTATTTCCATTGCCCTTATCTTGGTTTTCTTTGCCCGTATCTATCGTTGCACCCATGTCACCTGCCAGCAGATACGAGAAGATGAACCAATGATGGGGTAATGCTGGACCAGCATTACAAACCTTGGACCAGCATTACACTATAATTGAGTCGACGTCTTGTGTTAGCTGGGCGTCACCTGTTGTTTGTAAACAATGAATATGCATACTTGTTTATACGGGCGCGTCAACCCCTGAGGTACCGAAGGGAAGAAGACAATTAAAAAGTATTGATAAATGACCAACAAATTATTGGATAAAAAATAGAAGTAAACCTCCGTCAATACCTATTTTTCTAATTTTTCTGATGTAAAGTATGTATTGTTTTTAATAGGATCAATGTTATAATTACCCGTCGTAATATGGTGAAATCATACTTGATAGATGGTAAAAGCATTAGTTCCAACTTCCAATACAGGGGGACAGCACTAAGAGCAATTTCACGTTTTGGGGAGAGTTGACTGTCATATTGTACAGGGTCTTTGCTTTTACCACTAGTGAAATACGATGACATCTAGGGCTATGCTGTTATAAATTCTTGGTATCATGTATATACAAGCCTAGACATGCTCACATAGCTATAAATACTCAATAATAACAGGAGATTCACGCTAACAAATATAAAACTACAAAAATAATATTTACAGGTATTATATAGTTGCATGTGTTCATTTAATGAATGTGAACTTTGAAATTTTGAGTTGTAACATCTACATAAACAAACAAATCATCTATTATTTAAGTTTTACAGGAGTTATGTAGCCAGCGATGTCGATGTATGTTACCAACCTTTATGAATCTGCAGAAATTGTTTTAATTTCATGAGTATGAATGAGGTTACATTCCAATTATTTGGTGTTAACCCTTTAGGTACGTGGTCCGTCGCCACGACATCCAAATTGTGTACACTAGAGTATGTGTGCCGTCGCCACGACGGCCTAATTATATGACATAATACATTTGACCCCAGTACTCTGGAGGAAATTACTGCCAGTAGTGAAAGGGTTAATGACATGCTGCAGTGTAGTGCCGTAACCGTCATTTACATAAAACTAAACATCTATTAAATTTCGGACTGCATGAACTGTCAGGTCATGTCATAGCTGTATGGACTCATGTGTGACATAGACATCCTCTAACATCAAATCAATATCTAACCATAACAGTGGATGATGTCATAACGACGTGCAACTGTGGTTATATCATTCATATGTCGAGATGTTTGATCTTGCAAAATAAATACTTACAATTTATTTAGAAAATAATTATTTAAACTCAAATTGAAATAGCTGCTATAACATCCTCCACAGATCATCACTTCACAATGTTATCTCAATCAATATTAGACAAACTACAATTTCATAATTTTAAATTAATTTCGTCCATGACCGAAATTTAGCAACACATAGCACACTAACAGTTGTTGCGATATCAATTTCCACGTTTGAAATTGATACTGATTACACTTGGCTAACCAGCTCTTTTGTATCTATAGCCTAGTTCCCACTACACAAAACACACTAGTGGTTTAATTCATTAACAAATGGGTAAAAAAATAACCATTGTGGGTAGTTATTACAGTACGATGTACAAAACTAGAGTGTCATTGTACAAAATAATATAGATCATCAAATACAACAGCTCATACAAAATATTTCAAACTTTTCTGTTACAAACTAAAAATATGAAATTATAATTTGATCAAACATAAATTATTACAACAATGAAAATAGAAAATTTAAATGGTGCACATTGCAAAATTCTGAATACTTATACAAGCTTTTCTGGTACAATCTAAAATATGAAATTATTATTTACTCCAACATATTACAAAAGCTGAAAATAGAAAATTAGAAATGTTATTCATTGCGACATTCTGAACTATTATAAACGTTTGTGGTACAATCTAAAAATATGAAATTATTATTTGATCAAACATATTACAACCTCTGAAAATAGACAATGTTAATGTTACTCGTTGCGACATTCTGAATACTTAAACAAACTTTTCTGTTACATTCTAAAATATGAAATTATTATTACTGCCTAATGCTATCTCAATGTCGCGCCACTTTCTCAACCGTTGGTATTTATTTTATTTTCATGTACAGCTATTAGAAGGTCCTAATTGTACACCCCTACATTTTAACACATGTCCCGCTCCACACCAACAGGTAACAACGTTCAAACGCTGATTCAATATTTGGCTAACATCGAAGATAATGAAAAAACATTGAATCATCCCTGGGTTTAGGTTACCAACGACTCCGATGTGTTCCAGGCAGGTAACGTTTGACTTGGTTTATTTAAATATGTCCTGTTTAATGGCAACTAATCACGTGCACACACATTCAGGTGCAGGCCAAAAACATGAATGACGTCTCTTCCTTTGCATAGTGACACACACCAGTACTCAGGATTTGTTTAACAATTTTAAAGTGGAAAACGGCCGTACAACTCAAGCAGATCAAAGTAAACAAGTTGGTAGACACAGGTCTGGTCAATACAACTCCGCACTCAGTTGATCGAGGTTGCAGTTACACGCAACCTGGCTAGCAAGTTATCGTATGATCAAAGTTTTTCTGCGAAAGCCAATAATAAGTCATTTTGAAAAATGTTGAAATAAAAATGAAGAAAAATAAAATTATGAAAATAAAATTTATAAAAATAGAATAAAAAATAAAAATTGTAAAAATTAAAACTTAGAAAATAAAAATTATCAAATGGATAATAACAAAAATAAAAATGGTAAAACTAAAATTTTCAAAAATAAAAAACTTACAAAATAAAAATTATAGAAATAAAATTTCAAAACTAAAAATAATAAAATAAAGATTACAAAAATAAAAATTTTAAAGATAAAATTTACAAAACTAAAAATAACTAAATATAATTAAACTAAAAATAATAAAACCAAAATTGTAAAAATAAAATTTACTAAACTAAAACTTACAAACTAAAAAATTATAAAAATTAAAATAACAGAAATACAATTTACAAAACTAAACATAATAAAATAAAAATTTGCAAAAAATTAATTATAAAAATACAAACTAAAAAATTCAAACTAAAAATAATAAAATTAAGATTACAAAAATAAAATTTTAAAAATAAAACTACAAAACTAAAAATAATTAAATAAAATTTACCAAACTAAAAATAATATACTAAAATTTACAAAACGAAAAACACAGAAATAAAAATTACAGAAATTTGAACTAAAAATATTAAATTCTTATTTCCTCAAACATATTACAACATCTGAAAATAGATAATTTAAATGTTACTTGCCCAAACTTTGTTGGTACAATCTAAAAATATGAAATTATTATTTCCTTAAACATATCACAACAACTGAAAATAGAAAATTTAAATGCTACTTGCCCAAACTTTGTTGGTTCAGTCTGAAAAAAAATTATTTCACCAAAGATGAAATATAATCTGAAGATTTAAAAATAAATGTAAGCAGTATGATGGTCTGGATGTCATTATCCAGATCAAGATACGAGATATTTAAACATACGTAACTCAAACAAAGCAATGCGTTTCTTGCAGTGCTGAATCATTACATGATGTCAACATAATAATCAATATTAAACTGTTGTTGAAGACATCATCAATCCATATTTAAAAACGCTGATGTACACAGTACGCAACTACTGATGGTTTAACTTGTATGTATTTTATGGTAAGAATCACAGTTACACATCAAGTGTTTACAATTATATGATTGGAAACTATACAAAATGAATACATGTCACTTCTAATATTGCAAGGTTAACATATAATCACACTTCACACGTCACTGGATATTTTATATCTAACATTTTTATATCATCTGAAACAAAAAGAATACAAGCTAATATCAACATATATACACAATGCATACATTGTTTGTCATTTTTATATCTAGCATGTTTACGTCTAAGATTAAATAAATCTAGTTTTCTATAAATCGAGTTGTAATTTCTTACACCACACTACAACAATGAAATAGTATTATGTTTCTACGCATTGAACAATATCACAGCACACGTCGCTGAGTAACATGCACATCGATACCATAACTTAATTGACACTAACTTTAATGATAATAATATTAGCTAGTTATAAAATTTCGACTTTTAAAATATGTTTGTATTCATAGTAACCATGCGCGAAGTATTGATTTATACTTCACTGAACATTATTATGAGTACAACAGTTCTAGTCAGGTTATTAATATACATGTGTACAACAATTATATTTTACATTTCTGCAACGTTGTTACAATTATGTCTGCTATCCGTAGTCACTATATTATTTTAGACATCAAGTGGTGTTGACAATACTCATTGGTTCAGAGTTGCATGTGACAGTTACGCATCAAATCACACACCTATCAATGCACACAGAGGGTTATCTGACCGTATCACTAAATATTCCGATACGCCACAGCTATTAATCAATTGATCACATTTAGTATTTTCATACATGTTACCCAGCTATTAAACAACGTGGATGCAATGTCTATGTAGGTTATATTTTCATATCATACAGGCACTCGTATTTACAATGGCTAACATAACAGATTTATCATTGCCTAAATAAACGGTCGCAATGTTTTCAGTTGTCTTAGATGTGACAGCCATTACCAGTAACTATGCCATCGGATAAATAGGTGCTCTAACATCTCAATCATCAGTTAATTCAATGTAATCAAACCATTCTCTTTGAAACACGACCATTTCACCAATTGACAAATTAAATGTTAACATGACCGTGTTATATTAAATTAAATTTGATGTTTTCTACTCTTATTTATCAAAGGTTCAATTTTTACTTTCTCATATATAATACAGACAATGTGATGTATATTCACATCCTAAAAATAGTTATACAATACTTTTAGCATACATTCAACTATTATACCCCAGGTGTATGCATCTAACTATGTATTCACTACTTATTCTTACGAATACCACTAACTCTAAACACACTTGTATACATATATCATCACATATACCTAAGTAATTCACACAATGTAATGTATTACCACATCTTAAAGAAGTTATACAATATTTTAGCGTACATTCAACTAATATACATCATTTGTACGTATCTATTGGTGTGTTCACTCATTATTTTTGCAATTCCTAATATTTTAAACACAGTCGCACACAAATATCAACACAAAATGACTAAACAATGCATGTAATGTGTTGTATTCTAACAACTTAAAGTAAATTATATGTAGCATTCAACTATTATACACCACATGTAAGTATCTAACAATGTATTCTCATCTTATTTTTGCGAATACCTCTTACTTAAACACATATAACAACACATATAACTAAGTAATACACGCAATGTGATCAGATTTTTACCAAGTTATTCACAATTGATGAAGTTATCCCAAAATGTATCACAGCTTTTAAATATTTTCATGATTTCTTACAATACTTTTAGTTTACATTCAACTAATATATACTAACAAGAATTTATAACAGTGATACTATGTACACATTTCCATCATAGTTTTTTAGGTAATATTGTAATTACATTATATATTCCTTTATAAACACTACACATTTTGTAAAAAAAAAACTCTGACATTTATACATATGATGTGGTATTCACCACTTATTTTCATAATTTCCACTAATTTAAACAAACTTTTCAAAAAATTACAACATATTTATCTAAGTATTGCGCACAATGTAAATATTTTCATACACTAAAGTAAATTATGTGTAGTTATACAATACATTCAACTAATATATACTTCGTGTGCATATATTATCAAGGTCTTCCCCACTTATTGTTATGATTACCATTATTTTAAGCACATTTATCACATATTACAATACATTTGTCTAAGTAACACGCGCATTGTCACATATGTTCATACATTAAAGTTAGTTATGTGTAGTTAGACAATACATGTGACCAATATATGCTATACATCTTGAAGTAAATTATGTGTACTTATCCAATACTATGTAGTCATCTAGATCAATTTTTCGGTATTATCAAATGTTGTGTTATCTGTAGATATAAACTTACTAGTATGATATATTTTGAATTTCTAACTTGTATGCATACTATATCAAACATACATACCTTCTCCTTTATACTATGATAATGATCTAATAGTTCACCGATTTATCTAATTATTAAGTATCTAAATCATATTTACATGTACCACACAGCTATTACATGTGGCACAACAATGATAACAGATTTCACAAATTATCAAAATATCATTACATCTTGATACATATATGCAACGCATGATCATATATTGCTATACTTTATGGGGTCCGTATGTGTATCACACACATTTTTTATGCCAAATCACATTTTTTTATCCGATACACAGACTTCTAAGTGTACCATGCATGTAACAATGATATGCAAGCATCGATGTAAAACAGATTTGATCAAATCCTGTTCGAATATCTTCTAAGTTAAATACGCATCGTCAATACTACTCAAACCTTTGACTGAGTCCCACGAATTGAACAAATATATCACAGCCTTTGTTTCAGAACGTGTAAAAAATCTCAGCCCCGTAACGGAGTAAGAGCCACCATCATAGAATACTGTAGATCTGGTAATATTCGCCAGGTTTTAATTTTCGCGAATTTCACGAGGAGGACAAATTCGCAAATTTAATCACGCGAAATTACTATTATAATAGCGCTACCTATCATCAAATTGATAATTCGCGAATTCTGGACTTCGTGTAAAGTCCCAAAATCACAAATTTGCGAAAATCTAAACACGCGAAAATTACCAGATCCACAGTATATAAAATAATGGTTGTGGGTTGCGAGTAAAAGCTGAGATGTATCGATACGGCAGAGCCCCGAATCGATACAGCCTTTGCCCATCTCCGCTCTACATCGCAACACACAACCATTATTTTATATACTCTATGATAGTGGCTCTTACTCCGTTACGGGGCTGAGGTTTTTTTAATTAGATAAATCGATGAACTATTAGATCATTAAAATAGTATAAAGAAGAAGGCATGTATATATGTTTGATATAGTTAGCCTAATATTAGGCCCAACTGTTAGGGCTGGGCCTAACCTTCCTCCATAGGATATACCCCGAATTTCAAAACGGACGCCCAAAATCATATCAAAATAAATTTTAATCTTACGTACGTATAGATGTATATTAGTTGAATGTATGCTAAAAGTATTATATAACTTCTTTAAGATGTGGTATTACATTACATTGTGTGAATTACTTAGGTATATGTGATGTTATATGTATACAAGTGTGTTTAGAGTTAGTGGTATTCGTAAGAATAAGTAGTGGATACATAGTTAGATGCATACACCTGGGGTATAATAGTTGAATGTAGGCTATGCTAAAAGTATTGTATAACTACTTATAGGATGTGAATATACATCATATTGTATGTATTATATATGAGAAAGTAAGAATTGAACCTTTGATAAATAAGAGTAGAAAACATCAAATTTAATTTATTATAACACGGTCATGTTAACATTAAATTTGTCAATTGGTGAAATGGTCGTGTTTCAAAGAGAATGGTTTGATTACATTGAATTACTGAGGATTGAGATGTTAGAGCACCTATTTATCCGATGGCATAGTTACTGGTAATGGCTGTCACATCTAAGACAACCGAAAACATTGCGACCGTTTATTTAGGCAATGATAAATATGTTATGTTACCCATTGTAAATACGAGTGCTTGTATGATATGAAAATATAACCTACATAGATACTCCTGGCTCTGTCATAGGACCCCATATACAATGAAAGAGGCAGAGACTTTGACTTTACATTTATGTACTGGGGTCATGTAGCTATCAAAATAACCAGGGTAGACTTTTAAAAAGTTAGACCTAAAGTCATAGGAAGCAAAAATCCAAAATGGCCGCCAGGCACACGTGAAAAATCCATGATTGATCATAACTTTCAAAGAAATGCACCTAGAAGATTTATTTTGGTGTTCACACCTAGATTTTTAGGTATGAGGAATTCAAACAAAATAATAACAAAAAACCTCAAAGCAATACAATGAACAGAAATCCAAGACGGCCGCCACACTAACATGAAAAATCTATGTCTGCTCATAACGTGTTTTTTCAAATGCCCTCATACGATTCATTCTGGTGTCTACACATACGTTTTTATGTATGAGGAATTAAAAAAATCTAAATCAAAGGCATCAACACAAGCAAATGTGCAGAAAACCAAGATGGCCGCCACACTAACGTGAAAAATCTATATTTAATATGAAAATATATGTCTGCTCATAACAATACAAAAGTTCGCCTTGGATATTAATTTCGATGTCTACACCTAGTTTTTATGTGTGAAGAATAAAAATAAAAATAATATTCAACTGAATTTGCAGCAATCCAAGATAATCATCACCATCTGAGCTAAATCCACTTACTTTATTAGCATTTGAATGGGTCTACTCAGAGGTCTTCATTACCGTTCCATCAATTTTGCATTGAATCAAAGTCAAATTGATTTCAATATTCAAAGATTTAAAGATTTTAATTAGTTAACACAACAACAAATATTCAGTCCAAAAGTTTAAGAAAAAATCACCAATATACCAACAAGTAGTTTGGCAAATTAGATGACTATGAGCAAGAATAGATAAGGCATAGAATACAGGCCTACAAAAACCCTCTTTTTTTGCGCAGCGCACTCATCTAGGCCTAATGTTCGAGACACAAAGCAGCCCTTGAATATGCACATGGTGCAGCTGGGTTATTTTATTGCTCCTTGAATATGCAGTACGTGTGATTTTCCTACCCTTAGATCACAATTGTCACCTCTTGAAAAAACAGAAATCGGTACAGCTCTAATACACCATGTACACGGGACGTTATCCAGGTTCAGTTTAGTTATAATTTATATGGGTAAAAAATGTCCGGATACTCCAGTCATTTGTTCACTTATTCACCCATTTATTTTCACCTCCATCCCCCCCCCCCCGATGATATATATTATCAAAGAATTTCTGAAATATGATTCAATTAATTATCATTTTTTAAATATTACATAAAGATTATCTTCAATGCAAGGAAATATCAAAGGCATTTTCTAAAATTACATTCTGGCACAAAGTAGACTTCAGTTTGCAAAATTAATGTGTTTTTAATGACAATATATAACGATAGTGTGAAAGTTCTAAAAATCTGTGATTCAAACGTCAATATCACATTTTTGAACCTCCACTCGACTCGGGACCTCAAACATGTCGAACATGAAGTTATATAATTAAATTATTAAGAATGCTGCCACAAAAACACATGAAGGTTAAAATTTGTTTTTTAATTCTAGCAGTCAAAGAATGTAATAATTATGACTAAACTTATTAAACTGTAATGTTTACCACTCCGAGAACAAGTAACTTGATTTACTTACTTTATGTTACTAGCATCATTATATGTGCATAGATTCATGCAATGATTGAATAATCAGTGATTTATGATTATAATCACATCTGCCTGATTCACATACTTCATTTATCTGATATTACAATACCAGTCATCATTTTTAATATGTTGCTGCTTATATTTTCGGAACTATCATTTCTCTAAATGTACATCGAAAAAGAAGCCAATTAAAAACAAAGTATGTTTAGAGTGTTTATGAGAGTGGTTCTCTGGCTCAACTCTTAAAACTTAAAAAAGGCTTATACTCTGTACGTACTTTGGATTCACGTTTCACACACGTTTCGCCATTGCATATTATAACTGCATCACTATATCTATCGTGTATTATTTGTTAGTGTAATATTGAGGTATAATTGAATTAAATGTACCGATAACAGTTTCCATAAGGTTATTGACATAATTACGTATATCACATAATTATAAGATAAAATATAAATTTAAGGATAGTGACATTACACAATCATTATCATAGCTATAATAGCTCTTTAGATAATATTTTTTGTTCGTTTCAGATTAATTGTCTTTCATTTCAGATTAACTCATTTAATTCTCATTCAAATTGTATAATGTACCGTACATTTATTTATTATAAATGATATTCCGCAATAAATTATTATGATTTATCGTAGTAGGGCACTAACTCTAACGCTAAGTAACTCAAGGCCAGACCCATACACGGTTAAGGTCATCCTCACTTCAAACACACTAAATGTTGAGTAAATTTTTCAGACATACGTGCCACAAGGATACATTAAGCCTGCTCTTAACTTACATTCCAGGAATTTTACAACAGCAATGCAAGAGCCAAATAGTGCTGCCGCCTTTTGCCATCACCATAATATTATGACCAATGTTAGTTTCAACTCTCCCAAATTGGAAGAAAAATATAGGCCTAGCTGCAAGAATGAATTGGATGCAACAAATGAATAAAATATCTTTTGTACGAAGAGCTATTATTGAACTTTGCAATGACATTAGGTTGTCCTTGGTATGATATTTGTTTGTTACTGTAAAGGCCAACCCTGCAATCTTTATTTTCTTTAGCATACCCTTTTCCATTAATGAGTAAAACATTACTTTTTTGCGACAAATTGTGCAAGTGAACTGCTTGAGGACGGGTGTGAAAAAACCAGTATGGTATGACCTTGTTCTGTCAGACCTTTTGCAAATAATCTATATATAGCACAGAGTTATTAATAACTATTTGTTGACCTGTGTAAATA
This sequence comes from Flabesymbios commensalis, assembly GCA_964017125.1. Taxonomy (NCBI): domain Eukaryota; kingdom Metazoa; phylum Annelida; class Polychaeta; order Terebellida; family Flabelligeridae; genus Flabesymbios; species Flabesymbios commensalis. Next base: position 44,105,497 of record OZ024910.1, on the reverse strand, counting down.
TCTAAATATGACAAATAGTTCAGTTATTCTTCCACTTTTCTAATTTAGTATGTAACATTATATCATTTAACATTTTTGGCTTCCAGAAGTGTTAGTTGCGCATTTGACGTCTTGCATTTTAGAATTATGCGCAGAATATACCAGATTGGAATTGATTTTTTAAGATTTTCTATGATTTGACATTGAAATTACATTATAAAGCATCCATCGGGAAAGGGACCCTCAGTGTATCCGAACAAGCAGGCTTGGTTCATATTATAACCTATCATGCAGTTAGTTATGTTTATGGGTGATGTATAGGCTTACTACTAACTACTAGTATATCATTGCTTTACGTCACTTTTCGGCACAAATGTTCTTTTAAGTGACATTGTAGTACGATAAAAACATTGTAGTCAATTGATGAGATGAATGATGTACAGATGATGATGTGAGGGTGGAGGTGACAGGGCATGGTGGGTTACTGAGAGTGTTTTCCTTCGCTCGCACAATAATGGGTTCTGGGCATGTCTAGGGGATTTACCCCCAGACGGTAATGTGTAAGCTTACTACACGCATATAATGAATATATGTGCCGGTATGTAGTTTACTTGGGAATATATATAATAAGGCTTATCGTATCATTTTAGGCAATATAATGATGTCGAATGATGGTAGGATTTGTTTTATTGTAGTTCCTGATACATAAACAATGCAAAAACAATGTTAGCCGCAGTTTCACTGCGATATCCGGTTGTTTTTGCTCATATTTGCATAAATATAGACTTTACAATATTTTTTTCGAAAAACAAATAAAATAATTGGCTTTCTCATACCTGAAAACATAAGAACAAACATATTATTTATGTCTCTAGCGTATATAGTTGCAAAATTATTCGTAAATATGTTTATTTTCATATACTTTGGCGGCCATCTTGGATTTCGCCAATTTAGACCTTTTCTCGGCCTATAAAAAAATGAAATCCCTTTTTTTCTTGATCTTCATGATATTTCAAGTGAGAAGTCAATTTTAACAGACAAATCGCACGAAAGTGTTATATGTGACATATGAGCCTACACTAGGTGTAGCCCTTCTGAAAATAAACCAGTCTCAGCCGTTTTTATCAAATCTTAAACCATGTGTCGAGGGCCTATCATCACCACAATTTTCCACCGTCGCGCCACAGTCTCTAATTATGCACATTTCCAATGAGGCCTATGTTTATAAACAACACTGCTGTGAGCCGTAGCTGTTTTTTGGTATTATTCGCAGTTGACCATCAATATAGCCATGACATGACCACGTGATGTTCCCTTCCCTTCCACCAAGCCTCTACAGGTGCGGATCCAGATAATAATCTGACCGGGTTCCAACAAAGGGCTCTTAATTTATTTCCAGTCTCACAATTAAATGACAGAGATCTAATTTCACTCAACATGCCATCGCAGTCTTAGTTTGCCAAAAAAAAAATGAGCAGTAGAGACAAGATTGCGCATATCTGAACACAATGGTGCTTAGTGTATATGGATGATGTCACCACAAGTCATCCATCATGCTTCTGTCATGTATCCTCATTTAATATGCATTACTTCTTTGTTTGTAACTATACATCTTTGTGAAATGATATGGGCGATTCTCTTTTGCGTTCCACCTGTTCCACTCATACTTGGGAACATTTGCATAGTTTTGAATTTAGAGCATCTTTAAAAAATAGTGTCCTTAAAATGGAAATTGGTAACCCATGCTTTATCTTTGCAATTGTAGATAACTAGGCCTATTTCATTTGACAATCTATTTAATAAAACAAAAAATATATAATATAATTTTTTTTTTTTGCATTTCTGCACTTCAGAAGAAGTTCGATGCGACTAATTGCGTGCACATGTGTCACATGCACCTATAGAAATTATAATAGTCTATAGCTCTATGATGATGATCAAAACCACTGTTATCGTGTGGGCCGACATCTTAAATTCAATATTTCTTTTCAATGTAGATAATTTTACGTATGATCAACGCTTACGCCTACAGTTCGGCTAGGCCTCAAATCTCAGAGGTAGGTCTACTGGGTTAAAATCTCGGTAGGGCCGAATGCTTTGCATCGTTGATGTGCATAAGGTGTACATGTACAATGTTGCAATCTGTTCAAAGACGTGGAATTCCCAGTGCTACCGACGGTACCATGTTCTATAAAGAACCCTTTTTGTTTAGGAACCCTGTCAACCGATCAATTTGAAAATGCTGACGGGGTACAACATTGGTTACAACAGAGTCTATTGTAACCAATGTTGACTTAATGTCGGACCAGAGTCGTAAATGGTGGGCCAATAACTGGTTCAACGTCTTGCGTTTGCTCTTCTAATATATTTTCTCTTATTCAGTGAACAATTATAATAACAGTAATACAGAGACTGAAAAACACTGAAATATGCAGTTCGAAACACCTTGTAGCCACAGTAACCAGTACAACTCTCTACAGTGCAAGCCCAATGGGTTTAATGCTGGCCCATTGTCTGGGATGCGTGCGAAACAATAAACCACAATGGTTAAATCAACATTGTGTCATGCCTTGTTTACTGGTGTTCGACTGAAAACCCAGCAAACCCCAGACATTGCGCCAACTCTGGGGTAAGGTCGGTCCACCATCTGTGACGCTGTCCAAACCTTAATTTGACTTTGGACCAATGTCTTGTGTTTGATATATGTGACCCGATCTGGCAAAATGAGTCGGAAATCGCACAAACGATGCAAACGATTGACAAGCGATGCTAGGGCCCTTATAAGCGAAAATGACCTTGATTTGACATATTTCCAATTTTTACATAAGATTTTATTTTCAAATCATTATTTTTGAATCCTAATATTCTGTGGCATAGAAATTGGTGTACGTGTTGAAAAAAAATATTTTAAATATTATGTTATTTTAATTTTAGTCCCAATTACACTCCAATCAGTGATATTTGTTTCTATTTGCATTGTTGCCATGGAAACAGTCGCTATTAAGTAGGAAATGTTGATACACTGTAAAAATCCTGACAATGAAAATTTCTGTCATCTACTTTCAAGGTGTACAAAATGTTAGAACTATACGTCTATTATTAAAAAATGGGGTCAAAATGAATATTTATTTTATTTATTTCATTTTAATCAAATTGTGTGTTATTTTCAAAAAGTTTACAAATTGCCTTTTTGAACTTCAAAGGCCATTTTCTCAAAATGACGCAATTTCACACTTCATATTTCTGTGAGTTGGCGGAGTCATATTTTCAGAGCTAACCATACTAGAGAGTAATATACCATTTTAAAGGTAATTGTGTGTAGATTCAGGATCTATTAATATCTCCGAAATTTTAATATGCGACTCCAGACTGATTTTGCCAGATCGGGTTACATATAAGGGGACTGTATAAGTATGTTAAAATTGTGTGTAGATAGACACATTGCCGCGCCTGGAATGAACACCTGATCGCTCGGGTACATGTGGTTGACGACCTGATCACCGGCTCTGATGCTCCAATATATATGAAAGGGCTCGGACATATATTATGATAATCATTCCTGATTCAACTCAAATTTGGGGAACATCCCCTCGACACATGGCCGCGGTACACGCAGCACACTGACGTTAGTGATATACCACTATGATTCCAAGGACTGCTTGTGAGAAAGTGTTGGATTGATTATATACAACTGTACCCAGGGAACAGAAGAGATGATTATCTGCAATTACACGTTTCAAAACTTAAAATTGGTGCGAAACATCGAAATCACAGTACTTCCAATACATGCAAAAAATCGAATCATCACCATGTTTGAAGTTGTATATTCTATGTCTTATCTATTTTTACTATGAGGCAAAACTGAACAAACAAATCTGACTAGTATCCCTAACACATTTATATAATAAAAATAACATTAAATCAAAGTAAACCACATGGCACAGCACATTATGTTATTAACCCTGTTTGAATCGATACAACATTGTATATAAAAACAGGTCTAATATATGTCATGCAATAACAGCATAAAACATTGCCTTTCTAATTTTGTGAATTATATGTACACAAGTACCACATCGTTGAATCAAAAACGTTGGTAAAAATAACATTTATAAGACAATGATAATAAAAAGATTACTTCAAAGGTACCTTGGGCTATGATTGAGAACTGAATGAGCAATTTTGACTGGATTACACATTTTACTTGAACACTTAAAATATATAACAAAGTAAAATTAATGCATATCGCACGTAATACTTTCTTTAAAAAATAATACTTTATTATATCAGTATCCAGGAAACATAAACTGAGAAAATTATCTCATCATTTGTTGAAATAATAGCATCTGACCAATGAAATAAAATTGTCCTTTTCCACTTCTTGGGATTTGCATATAAATTATATATAGATCACGAGTATATTTCACATCAGTGTTGTGTATACATACAATATAATTATCAAAAGTAAAAAGACAATTTTTATGCTGTCATTGCAGGAAATATATTAAAACTTTTTTATATATGTACAATGTTGTATCGATTCAAACAGGGTTAATAACATGATGTGCTGTGCCATGTGGTTTACTTTGATTTGAAGTTATTTTTATTATTTAAATGTCTAAAATATTCAGATATTGATGAAATAAGCACATACTGTGTTTTGCCTTTATATCATGCTTAGTCAAAAGACAGTATCTACTTACTTGTATCCGCTATATGTAACAGAAAAAGATACAAAACCAAAACGCAGTATCTGAATGTGAATCAGGACTGTTTTTTGATACTGGACATTCGCTATTTAACATTCGCTGTGAAGTTGGCTACTTAATGGATATTCGAAACATTAAATATTCAAAATTTGACATTCAGATATTTTATAAAAAGGCACATATAGCATTTTGCCTTTATGATATGCTTAATCAAAAGCCAGTATCTACTTACGTGTATCTAATATATGTAATGCTGATAGATACAAAACCAAAACGCAGTATCTGAATGTGAATCTGGACCGTTTTTTGATATTGGACATTCGCTATTTGACATTCGCCGTAAAGTTGGCTACTTATTGGATATTCAAAACATTGGACATTCGAAATTTGATATTCAGATATTGGTGAAATAAACAAATACTGCCTTTTGCATTTATGTCATGCATAGTCAATAGACAGTATCTACTTAGTTGCATCAGCTATATGTAACACAAAAAGATACAAAACCAAAACGCAGTATCTGAATGTGAATCTCGACTATTTTTGATATTGGACATTCGCTATTTGACATTCGCCGTAAAGTTCGCTACTTATTGCATATTCAAAACATTGGACATTCGAAATTTGATATTCAGATATTGATGAAATAAGCACATACTGCTTTTTGCCTTTAGGTCATGCATAGTCAAAAGACAGTATCTACTTACTTGTATCCGCTATATGTAACAGAAAAAGATATAAAACCAAAACGCAGTATCTGAATGTGAATGCGGACTGTTTTTTTCATATTGGACATTCGCTATCGATGCTTGCAATATCAAAATATTTACACATAGCGTACATTTTGACGTATGCACATCATGCGGATCAGATGTAAGCCATCCACTAAATATTGTATAGACTACTCTTTCCAGTTGGAATTGAATCTGCATTTGCCTGGCATGTTTAGATTTACTTTGGAAAACTAGATAGGTTTAGGATGACTGTCTACGTTATCAAGCTGCGAAGTCTGCTAGACTGAGCTGCAGAATGAAACCCTACGACATTCAAGACAAGAAGAATTTCATCCAATGTCGCTTAAATAATGACCCATCATTATTGGGTGACTCACGGATTGTAATTTTAATAGGCTAATTGATTAATTATAATCCTTTGCTAATATGATTCTTTTAAATAGACCCATATACATGTAGGTTATTGTTTGTCATTTGAATCTATGTTTATCGATTGTCATAGCGTGATAATAAATGGCAATCCAATATAGTTAGAATAGATTACCTACGATATCCATGATACTTAGTAAGTAAATTAATTCACGTGTTGGCTGTCAAGTAGGGCCTATATCTTGGGGAGCCTCGCACTGCATATTGGTGTAGAGTGGTCATGCTGCTGCTCACACAGCAAACACAAGACGTTGAACCAATGTTGGTTTAATGTTGGGCCACCGTCTACGACGTCAGCCCAACATTAAAGTCAAAAGTCCGCTAGGGTTGACCAGTAACGATGCTTCGGAATGCAGCCGAGCCGTATCGGCAATTTCCGGTTAACAACGGGATAAGGCGTTTCATAAAAACACTGTTGAATATTGTGAAAATATAAGCGTGTCAGCGGGACTAATGCGATTAAAACTTGGGGAAGTGAAACAATATCATTTTGAGAACAAAGCACAACATTTTAAGTGAAATCTGGCAATGAGAACCATTGATAGATTACAAACAGATGCTCGCTAAAGCTCGCCCCTACGTCTGAACTATTACTGGCCCTGTAAGCGCATAACCAAGCACACATATTTATAATCCATATTTGGGGCCATCATTTATGTGTAGGGTAGGGTGGGGCAAAACACCTACCGTAAGCATTTTAAGCTGTAGTTATATACTACCAACCTCCAGGAAAACATGTAGTCCACCAGACGTTGGATATTACATGGCACTATACACTACCATTATGTTACACTCCCTATTTATTTATTTTTGCTGAGGAAATGCAGAAATACAAAACGTCAGGTGGGCGTTTTGGCACACACCATCGGGCAAAACGCCTTTTGGCAGGGGCAAAACGCCCATAGTGGGCATTTTACCCATCCGCCACCTAACACAATAATACACTGTCCATGACCTAATAAGTTGTCCATATTAATATTATCAGTGTGTTTAAAGCAAATTCAATATAAAGACAGGTTCAAGTGAAAGTCTGACGGGTGAGATGGGCCTGCAGTAGCCTGAGTGTGAGACAGGCCAGTAGCCTGAGTGTGAGATGGGCCCGAAGCCTGCGTGTGAGATGGACCAGTAGCCTGAGAATGAGATGGGCCAGTGGCCTGAGTGTGAGATGGGCCAGTGGCCCGAGTGTGGGATGGGCAATTGGCCGAGTGTGGGATGGGCCAGTATCCTGAGTGTGAAATGGGCCACTGGCCTGGGTGTGAGATAATCAAGCATGCAGTAGCTTTTGTGTGAGACGGACCAGAAGTAGACTTAGCCTGAGTGTGAGATGGGCCAGCGTAGCCTGAGTGTGAGACAGTGAAATGGGCCAGTAGCCTGAGTGTAGGAAGGGACAGTAGCCCGAGTGTGAGAAGGGCCAGTAGCCCGAGTGTAAGATTGGCCAGTAGCCTGAGTGTGAGATGGGCCAGTGGCCTGAGTGTGAGATAATCCACACGAAATGAGCTTGAGTGTGAGACGGTCCAGCAGTAGACTTAGCCTGAGTGTGAGATGAGCCAACAGTAGCCTGATCTTCAGTGTGGGGTGGGCCGTTTACAGGCTGAGCTTCCTCAGTGACAACTGCAGCAGCAAAATCTAAAAGAAGAATCAAATTAAATTGATAAAGTGGATGCAATTTAGTCTCATCTCAGTGAAATAGTCTAAGACAAGTTGCTGAAACTGATAAATTACTCAACTGAGCTTGCTAAAGATATATTTTACCAGTGGGCCTAGTCATATAATACCAGCGATGTGTCAGACGGTTGTGAGATTTGAGGCCTACTGGAACCCGGGAATTACCAGATGATTACGAATCCAGATCATGATCATCCAATAAATTATTTATCCAACAACACCGATAGTTCACTCGTTTCACCAGTGTCTCTACCCACTAATAGGTCAGTGTACACCGATAGTCAAAAGGGGCAAAACGCCCACCTGCCTGAGGCAAAACGCCCACGTGGGCGTTTTGTTCCACACCATAGTAGGCGTTTTGCCCCAATTGAAAACTGTGGAAGTTTCTAAATGTTGTCACGTGACAAAGTATACCTTTCACTGGAAACCACATTGCATTGGTAACCAACACTGATAGCTTTAAATTTAAACTTCCCTACCCGAAGCTATATATGATGCATTATGTAGTGTTATGGGATGTCTGATTAATCCCAATATGGCTGCCAATGACCTTCAAACATGATACTTCCTCCATACCAATTCGGAGTGATTAGGGAGTCAGGACCTTTGAGCAGAGCTTCACCCCAGATGAGTGAAGCCACGTATACAGGTATACTACCCATATGATGTACCGGGACAAATGATCTGAAGTGGCAGGAAGATATTCCAGAGAAGGGGATCTGTGCTGAAGAGGTCTCTTTGGGCATCATCAATGCACTCACAATGAGTGGTTCGAACATACATCAAACAAACAAACCGTTCAAATTGGTGCTTTGTAATCTTGTGTTGGGAGGTGTTAGAAAAATGGCTTGAGTAAAAATTGACAAAAATGTGTAAGCTGTTGCTAAAACTGTTTAGTAGCATTCACAGATTCTAAAACGTGTTGGTGCCATTTGCACAGATCAAGGTCAAGGTCATTTATAGGCCATTGAAGGTCGCCACCTCAAAATCACCAAATAAAGCAAAACTTGACTCGGGTAAACTACTAGTGGGTGGGAATTCACAAGAATCGTTTTCAAATTTAGCATTTAAAATGAAATAAAAACGAAAAGCAAAAATGGCCGTCAAAATCACCATACAGATGACCAGTTGATTATCTCAGTTCATGTTTGCAGTACAGCTTTATACATGTATAGTGCCATTTTTTGAACTTATATCGTGATGATATAATGATTTATTCGGTCATCATAATGTTTCAAGGTCAATGTCAGGATCATTTGAGAAATAATAGCTTCTATATCCCTCGTAAAAGTGTGGTCTAACAAAACAATTGTGCTTGGCTACAGCTTTTCATTTTCAAAATTAAGTTGTTGAACTCATCATACAAGAGCCTTGTCATTAATAAGTTTTACCTTTTTCAAGTAATTCTGTGAAGCTCCTGTATTCATCCCCTGACTACCGTCTTTTGATTATGCATGGCATCAAGGCAAAAGGTAGTATGTGCTTATTTCACCAATATCTGAATATCAAATTTTGACTGTTTAATGTTTCAAATATCCAATAAGTAACCAACTTCATATCACGGCGAATGTCAAATAGCGAATGTCCACATTCACATTCAGATACTGCGTTTTGGTTTTGCATCTGCCTGCGTTACATACAAATCGGGTAAGTAGATACTGTCTTTTGACTGCATGGCATCAAGGAAAAAAGCAGTAAATGCTTATTCCACAATATCTGAATTTCACTTTTTTTTAATGTTGAATGTTTTGAATAATAAATAAGTAACAAACTTCACAGCCGAATGTTAGATTACGAATGTCCAATAGCAAAAACAGTCGAGATTTACATTCAGATACTGGGTTTTGGTTCTGTATCTTTTTGTGTTACATATAGCGGACACAAGTAAGTAGATGCCGTCTTTTGACCATTCATTACATCAGAGCAAAAAGTAGGTTATGCTTATTTCAACAATATCTGAATTTTAAATATTTAATGTTGAAGGTTTCGAATATCAAATGAGTAACCAACTTCACGGCGAATGTCAAATAGCGAAAACAGTCCAGATTCACATTCAGATACTGCGTTTTGGTGTTGTATCTTCTTGTGTTACATATAGCAGATACAAGTAAGTCGATACTGTCTTTTGACTATGCTTGACATAAAGGCAAAAGGCAGTATGTGCTTATTTCATCAATATCTGAATATCAAATTTCGAATTTCCAATGTTTCGAATATCCAATAAGTAGCCAACTTTACGGCGAATGTCCAATAAAAAAACACGTCCTGATTCAAATTCAGATACTGCGTTTTGGTTTTGTATCTGCCAGCATTACAAACAGCAGATACACATAAGTAGATACTGTATTTTGACTATGCATAGCACCCAGGCAAAAGGAAGTAGTTTGACTATGCATGACATAAAGGTAAAAGGCAGTATGTGTTTATTTGACCAATATCTGAATATCAAATATTATCTTATTTCCAATAAGCAACCAACTTCACGGCGAATGTTAAATAGCGAATGTCCAATATCAAAAAACCGTCCAGATTCACATTCAGAGACGCCGTTTTGGTTTTGTATCTTGTGTTACATATAGCAAATTCAAGTAAGTAGATACTGTATTTTGACTATGCATAGCATCAAGGCAAAATGCGGTATGTGCTTATTTAAAAAAATATCTGAATGTCAAATTTTGAATGTTGAATGTTTCGAATATCCAATAAGTAACCAACTTCACGGCGAATGTCAAATAGCGAATGTCCAATAATGTAGTCCACAGTCCAGATTCACAATCAGATACGCCGTTTTGGTTTTGTATCTTCTTGTATTACATATCAAGTAGATACCGTCTTTTGACTATGCATGGCATCAAAACAAAAGGTAGTATGTGCTTTTTTCACCTATGTCTGAATATCAAATTTCGAATGTCCAATGTTTTGAATCTCCAATAAGTAACCAACTTCACGGCGAGCGATTGTCCAATATAAAAAAAACTGTCCAGATTTACATTCAGGTACTGCCTTTTGGTTTGTATCTTCTTGTGTTACATATAGCACAAACAAGTGAGTAGAAACCGTCCTTTGAATATCCATAGCACCAAGGCATAAAGCAGTATATGCTTATTTCACGAATATCTGAATATCAAATTTCGAAGGTCCAAATTTACATTCAGATACTGCGTTTTGGTTTTGTATCTTCCTACATTACTTATATCAGACACACATAAGTAGATACTGTATTTTGACTATGCATAGCACCCAGGCAAAAGGCAGTATGTGCTTATTTAAAAAATATGTGAATGTCCAATATAAAAAAACGGTCCTGATTCACATGAAGATACTGCGTTTTAATTTTTGGATCTTTTTGTGTTACATATAACAAATACAAGTAAGTAGATACTGTATTTTGATTATGCATGTCATCAAGGCAAACGGCGGTATGTGCTTATTTAAAAAAATATCTGAATGTCAAATTTTGAATGTCCAATGTTTTGAATGTCCAATAAGAAACCAACAGCTCAAAATTAGCTCTAATTCTCACCCTCTGTTACAGACCAGACACACATCCTTTTAACCCACTGTACCCTGCGAGATTATCTGGCCGGATTCCGCCTTATTTAGGATGGTGAGACCGTGTATGCAAGATAATTATTTAAAGTGTCCTTGGGCACCCCGTGAATGATGTAACGAGGTTTCTTATTGATTGTCAAAAGAAGCATTACACTGGCGGGGCGTTTTTGGTACGTTATTTTCCAGTTTTTTGGGGCCTAATTTCTGCCGCTTACGAAAATGAAAAAAACCTCGTTGACTTTCCTCGTTTGTCTCCCTCTTTAACATGTATAGGGAGGATACGAGCACTCTGACCCACTCGTTCAATCTTAAAGATCCTCATATGCAAATGAGCTATATCTGAGCGAGACATCTTAGAATGCGTACCTGAAACGGGCCCCTGGGTTCATTCGACTAGCACAATAAATCAAAAGCAACTACACTAGCATGAGTGGAGTATGTTCCATCTGGCACACACACACATCATCCCCGGGTCCAAGGCCCCGTTTTATCAAGCTGAAAAGATACGAGATCTTATTAATTCTCGTGACCTTTGCCTGCCGCTTACGATAATTTAAAAGATCGTTGACTTTCCTCGTATGTCTCCCTCTTTAACATGTATAGGGAGGATACGAGCACTCTGACTCACTCGTTGAATCTTAGCGATCCTCATATGCAAATGAGCTATTAATACGAGCTCGTATCTTTTCAGCTTGATAAAACGGGGCCCAGGTGACGTTGGCAGCATTCATTGTACTAGTATCACCTGATCCCTGACAGATGAAGGTTGCCAAGTGTGCAGCGAGCCCTTCATCCCTTCCAAGGATGAGGTATAGCCAGTGTGCAGTGGGTCCCTCATCCCTCCTGAGAAATGAGGTTTACCTAGTGTGCAGCGAGCCCATCATCCCTCCTAAGGATGAGGTTTAGTGTGCAGTGGGCCCCTCATCCATACCTTTGCCTGAAAGATGAGGTTTACCTAGTGTACAACCAGCCCTTCATCTATCCTGAGAGATGAGGTTTACCTAGTGTGCAGTGGTCCCCTCGTCCCTCCTAAGAGATTAGGTTTACCTAGTGTGTAGTGGGCCCCTCATCCCTCCTGAGAGATGAGTTTTATCGATTGTGCAGTGAGCCCCTCATCCCTGACTCTGCCTGATAGATGAGGTTTACCTAGTGTCCAGTGGGCCCCTCATCCCTTCTGAGAGATGAGGTTTACCCGGTGTGCAGTGAGCCCCTCATCTCTAACACTGTCTGAGAGATGAAATTCCAATCAATCTGTCATAGTAAAAATAACCCAACAAAATTTAAAATCGCCGCCATAAAACCTAGCCCAAATATTATTGTTACTTGAAAAGTCACAATTCCAATCTAGTATAATTTACTACTTTTCAAATATTTTTAAGGGTGCGTCAACACTGGTCAAGGGTCTATGTCCGAGCCCAATGGGGAAGGTAGGTTATAAGACATAAAATTAAGTTAATTGTTTGAGTGTCAATTAACCCAGGCCTAGTCATATACGTTATTACTACTCGTCATTTTAGAATACAAACATTGATAATTTCACCATCGTTATCGTTATGACATTTATCCCCATAGGGACTCGTATGTGCAGTCATCATTGAAACAGTCACCACCAACCCCCCTGCCACCAACCCAAACGCCCCACACCCAAACTCCGCCCCCCCCGCCCCCCCCCCCCCCCCCTCCGCCACCCCATACCGCACAGCACCTCTAGGAACAGAAAAGCGGTCCGCAGTTCTCATCTAGTTTTTAGGTTTTGTGCAGTTTTGTAAATGATGGGCTACCTACGTTTGACAAATGCCAACTAAATATCAAACGCTACATTATAATTATACACTAAGGGCATTTAGCAATTATTCATTTCATGCCACATCATTCATGCCACTACTTGCCTGTGGGAAGGTCGGGCTGCCTCTTCGACGATCAAACCCTCTATGTGTCGATGACAACTAGTGTCTCGTATGTACAGTCATCATTGAAACAGTCACCACCAACCCAAACGCCCCAACCCTCTATGTGTCGATGACAACTATATTATTTTTCACATTTTATTAATATTTCAATAGTAGGCATACGTTTTCAAGGTAAATTTCGTCTTCAATCCTCAGAAAGATTTAAACATGACTGTTTGACAAATCTGTAAAAAAAAAAACAGAAATACAAATGTTCTCTCATGTGAAGCTGTGTATCGCATCAGGAAGACACAGCTTCAAGTGAGAGAAACTTTCTCAATTAAATCACTTAATGGGTTAAATAAGATGACGTGTGTCGCGGACCGCCCGCCGTATGGGACCCCTCGCCGTCACTTCCTAGGCGGTACACCAATTCGTTTCACTGATACCAATTTCAGCCAAGTCTTTTTTTCCCTTTCGAAATCAGTAAGGTATCACTGACTAATTATATTTATTTACAGACAAACAATAAAACAATTATCAAAAGACTCGTCCAGCCTGCTTGTAGGGCTAGCTATCAAAAACAGACAAGCAAACATCGTATCTTTATAGTGGTAGCGCATTTTTCGGCCGATTACTCAATTAATTGTCAGCCGATTTTCACAAAATTTGACAACTCGCTTTTCTGTTCCTCTGCCATAAAGACATACATTGCAAATTTCGCAAAACTGTATACTAGGTCTGATCAGAAAAAAAATTCTTAAAAAACGTGAATCAAACATCAATCAATCAATCAATCAATCAATCAATCAATCAATCAATCAATCAATCAATCAATCAATCAATCAATCAATCAATCAATCAATTAATCAATCAATCAATCAATCAATCAATCAATCAATCAATCAATCAATCAATCAATCAATCAATTAATCAATCAATCAATCAATCAATCACTCAATCAATCAATCAATCAATCAATCAATCAATCAATCAATCAATCAATCAATCAATCAATCAATCAATCAATCAATCAATCAATCAATCAATAAAACTTAGATAGCGCCTATAGAGCTCAGAGGCGCACAAATCCTTAGCGTGCTCATGTGTCATAGTCGAGATCAAAGCAGGTTCGGCAACAGGGAGCCGGGCTACAGATCAAATCGGTGCGATTTAAGTATGGGTTCCATAAGGCTGGGCCAGATATAGAGAAAGCTCTTGACCTAGTCTTTTTCTATACGGGGAACAACAAACTATGTGAATTTGTGGAGGGTAGATATTTTGAGCATTTCGGCCAAACAAGTAAATCAGCCAGATATGCAGGTTGGCTGTCTTTTTGGTTCGGAAGATTTTTGTGAATATTTTAAAATTAATGCGAAATTAGACAGGAAGCCAATGTAATCAGGTAAATCGTTTTAGAATAGGAACGGAACGATTGAACCGTGGCGCCACTCTTGCAAGGCAGTTGTGAACGCATTGTAATGTATTATTTTTCACATTTTATTAATATTTCAATAGTAGGCATACGTTTTCAAGGTGAATTTTGTCTTCAATCCACAGAAAGATTTAAACATGACTGTTTGACAAATCTGTAAAAAAAACAGAAATACAAATGTTCTCTCATGTGAAGCTGTGTATCGCGACAGGAAGACACAGCTTCAAGTGAGAGAAACTTTCTCAATTAAATCACTTAATGGGTTAATAAGATGACGTGTCAGGTAATTATAATGTACGGAACACTGACTTTCTGCTGCACTATGGCTCCGTTGATCATCTCCCATCACATATTGGAGAACCCCTCGTCTAGTGCTTAATGCGCTATTTGGGCAATCCACCTGAAATAAATATGTTTATATACATATTTGTAAATGTCTGACGTCAAAGAAGACGACATTGCCATAATAGGCCTAATATAAATCACATTGACACATCAGACATGCCGGTATGTGTTTGACTATACAGCACAAACAACACCTCCGAGATGATTGTTTCACAGTTATTGGGAAGTTGCTGTAGGCCTTATGTAGGATATACACATTTTTTAAAAGCTATTCATCCCTGAGTTTCCCTGCTATTCTGTAAATATCAAATTGTTTCTGAACTCATACAGCGGACAAGCCCCAAAAGCAAAACAAGATTACCCTCATTTACAGTCTAATGGGAGAGAAAGCTGCGTCCTAACATATATTTAGGTAATGGAAACGATAATGATTTTGTTGCCTTATACTACGACAGCATAACCCATATTGAAGCACGTGTTGTCACGACAACGTGTATGTTACAGGCTAAATCAACTTTAAATCACCTCTAATGCATGAAATATTATAAAACGATCACAATATTACGTGTAGATTACAACAAGCATGGACCCTGAATTATCAACGGGTGTGAAGTGGTATACCGGAAGCAGTGTATAGTTGTGTACAGTATAGCGATAGTTGTGTTCAGCGCTCGATTCGAATTCATAAGTCGTGGAAATGGATCATTTTCTCATTCAAACCAAATCAGCCTCTCCAAATATATTGGTGCATCAAATGGCCACACATCTTAGCTACCCATATGCAAACTTAGGTTACGTAACTGTGGCCGAGATCGTCAAATACTCGCGCCCCGTTTTGGTGGTCGTCATAAAACGCACTACTGGATGAGTGAAACGAACTTTGAGAATACGATTATAGTTGAACATAACAATAAAACATATACTTTTTGAAATATTATAAGGTAATATATCACGATTTAACACTGCATACCGCATATTTGTAAGTAGTTGTAAAGTAAATGTAGATTATTTAGATGGTAGGACCACCGCTGTGATAGTTGTGTTGGTATATAGATCAATAGCTGCCAGTTGTGTTGCACCCATTTAATTATCCCAATACATTGTAATGGTGAATATTGTTTATACTATCCAAAGATTTGTTATGTGAGTGGGCCAATGAAGAAAATATAAAATAATAAGATGGTGTTCATGGTATTATAAATACATATAGTGTATTTTATACACTACAATATGCCGTCTTTATGTGTGCTTAAGTTAGGGTGGTCATTCCAGGCATTATTTATTTATATTATAGATGTATATAATAACACACACTAGCAAACAAGACCCTCCAAACTAACGCTGGGGTAAAGTTGGCCCAGTATCGTGTTTCCTTTGGTGCAACTGAATCAATTCTCACAGAACAACTGTCAGTCACATCAATGCACCCGCATCTATGGCGTCGAACCTACACGTCAGCAGGGAAGGTGTGTTCAGTTTTAACCATTCTCCAAAGCAATGATATTAAAAAATAAATTAAACACGTAAGTTTATGTGCATATGCCACAGTGTACCACATCAAACTGCAGTCTCTAATGTGACGTAGCAGAGGGTCAATGAATAAAATCATCAAGTGTAACTCTATTCCAAGGTTTTTTTGATTTTCAGTTGTTTAACCAACTAACATTGGAAGCTACTTCAAATGGTAAATACAAATTGTACAGTTGTAGAATCCAATTCCAGTTTTCTCTGGTCAAGCAAGCATATGCGTCATAGTACACCATATTACATGTAGACCATTATAGACCATTACAATACCGGGGTAGGAAGCATTCTAGAATAAAAGGCGGGTTTTCATACGGGCTCCGGCCGCTTTAAAAGGATCGATGTGGCCGTGAGCTTATTCATGTTATTAACGTACGTCTTTTTAAAAATCTGAATCACGTCATGCATGATGGATTTTAACAGAAATGTGTCTGTTTTATTTAAATACAATTTTATAAAGTCACGCTTGGGTTTGAATAATCATCGTTAGTAATATAAACGTACAATTAAGCAATAATACATATTACGGTCGAAGATATATTTGATAAATCAGATATACTAGACAGAAAAATCACAGCTGTCGTGAGTAGTCCGTAATAACATGTGTGCGATACAGAGTCTGTAATCATTGTCATTCGTAAAGTTGTGCCCCAAAAATACGGTGCGCATCCGATCGATTGCGCAATGAATTTCTGCGTCATTGTTTGATCAATTATTTTTATATCATTCTGTAATGACAGAAGTACATCTCATTAGAATAATGCCTTAACGAGGGGACTTGAAGCCCTGTCTTTATAGGTGAATTTATCATCTAAATAGGGCTACCCTCCCATTTTTCATGAAAGTTTTGGTCTCAGCGTACACTGACCACCAGCATATAAAAACACAGCTTTTACTATGCTGTCAATCTCTGACGTTGAACCATGTTGTTCACGTCAAGCTCGGACTAATACGGTATTTTTAGGTGATTAAATCCAATAATAAGATATTCAACTATGGCGTATTTAATTTTTATTTTACCAACCTAATTAAGAGGGTCAAAAAAAATAAACAAAATTTGTTTATATTTTGTCATTTTATATATGATTGCTACGATCGATGTCTTAATGATGCGGCCAAGTTATTGATATAATTGTCGAGCTCCATTGACCATATATATACATATTTTTCTTCCTTGTCATTTTTGCCACATAGGCAAGTTAAGGTGGAGGTCATAGGTACAATATATTATTACATCACTAAAACGTATAATATATTTTGTGATTCACTTTCTGTAATTAATTATTCAATTTTTTTATAGCCATAACTGTGATAAAATAATTTCAATAACCTTATTTATCAATTGAACATCAGCTCATGCTGCTTTTCATTAAAATAGAGACCTCCACGAATTAATACACGGCACCGGCCCTTTTTAAACGGCCGAGCCCGTATGAAAACCCACTTTTTATTCAAGGATGCTTCCTTTTCCCTGATTACAGTGCATGTGGTGGCTTATTTTTATTTCCGACTCCTTCATTATCTGTCAAAATTCCTCCGGCTGTAGCACGCAACGTTTAACCGACTAACCACCGTCACACGGGCACACTATAATTCGGATTGAATTCGGGATAGACTCGGTTTATTTATCCCGGGTTTATACCACAAAATATAACTCGGGTTAGTCCACATTTCCTGATCACACAAACAATTTTTTTTAGCAGGTTATCCCGGTACAGACACGGATTAGTTCTTGTTCTGGTCACACACATTACATATTTTGGGGTTAAACTCGGGATAAAATAGTACTGGAGCAGTTAAAATACTTAATTTCTCAGAATGTCCAATGTTTAAAAGATCCTTATTCAGAAGTTCCGATGTTCAGAAGGTCCTATGTTCAAAAGGTGCATGTTCGGAAGGTTCTATGTTCAGAAGGTCCTATGTTAAAAAAATCCTATAATCAGTAGCTCCTATGTTCAGAAGGTCCTTTTTGTCCAGAAAGTTCTTGTTCAGAAGATTCTGTGTCCAGAAGGTCTCATGTTCAGAAGTTCCTATATTCAGAAGCTCCTATTTTCAGAATGTCCTGTATTAAATAAAAAGAGAAACAGCACAAAAAACGCCACAAGAAGAGGCGCAAGATGTGGCGCAAGAAACATTGCAAAAGGCGCGCAAGACGCGGCACGAGGAACAAAAGCAAACAGCGGTGCATAGGAGTAAGCTACGTAAAGCAAGACGCAGCACAAGACGCAGCACCCCCTAGGACGTACAGAAATAAGCGGCACAAAATACGGCGCAAAGACGCAGTGCAAGAAGGGACGAGGCGCGAATCACAGCGCATGACGCAGCGCAATTTGTAACGCAAGACGCAGCTCAATAAATTGCCTTTTTAAGTCTGCAATTTAATTGCAGAAGTATGATCAGATATCATTGTAAAAAAACTAAAATATCTATTAGTCAATTACAAAAAAGACACAGCGCAAAACGCCACGCATGACGACAGAACTTCTGAACTTGGGTTTGGGGTTTCCAAGTTCCGGGAACTTAGGGGATTTCGGAATTTGAAGTTCCGAGAACGTCGTAACTTTGGAACTCACTCGCGTGTATCCCTAGAAAAAGTGAATAATAAAGTTATAAAGGGAATAAAAAAAGAAACGCGAGATGTTGCTATACCTGAAGCTGAAAGGTGGAAATGTGTTCCAGCATAAAACCTTCTGAATAAATGATCTTCTGAATATAGGACCTTCTGAACATAAGACCTTCTGGATATTAGAACCTTCCGAACAAATATTTCTGAATATAGGATCTTCTGAACATTTAGGACCTTCTTCTGAGTATAGGACCTTCTGAACAAATATTTCTGAACATAGGACTTTCTGAACATAGGATCTTCTGAATATGAGACCATCTGAACATGGGACATAGTATTAGTAAATTGTCCTGGAAGACAAACGGACAGATGTTCACATTATCATGATTTAAGTCCTCACCAATCTGCTAATAGCTTCATCCGCCTACTCTACCCCTGGTCTTTATTCACAATATAAAAGGTTCTTGAAGGTTCTTTGGCTTATGTCATATTTATGTGGTTTCAGATGCATACATGTTTACATTTGGTAACCTTTTTTTCTAATAAAATGTGCTATACTAAGTGGCCCG